>JAOPJM010001291.1:33157307-33167582 GCA_027124095.1 Muusoctopus leioderma
TGATTCTAGATAATAGTTCTAAGAACTAAAGGAAGAATATTTTGTTCTGGCAGAAAATGGAAGGCAAAGTCACAATGAGGTGGTAGATAAAGTGGCTTTGCAAGGTTTTCTCACTGAGAGCTCTCTGACTCATAGCCTAAACAATTGCAACATAATTCTTATGTTCGTATGAAATTTTGGGTAGATACGAAGTTCTAATTCTGGCTAACCACCAGTAAAGAAATCTATACTTTACCTGCGGTATTGAGTACCCTTTCTTCTGTTTGTTGC
The DNA here is from genome assembly GCA_027124095.1 of Muusoctopus leioderma. Taxonomy (NCBI): domain Eukaryota; kingdom Metazoa; phylum Mollusca; class Cephalopoda; order Octopoda; family Octopodidae; genus Muusoctopus; species Muusoctopus leioderma. The sequence goes on from JAOPJM010001291.1 coordinate 33,157,578, forward strand.
TACTAGCATATATATATATATTGATGATGATGATGATGAAAATAGCAGTTATTTATTTTCATATAATTATGAAAATAACAGCAGTTATTATTATCTAAATATCAACAAAAGTATCTTGTACTCTTTGTTAAAATCTGTTTCTTATTCCGTAGAATGAATGGGAGGCACAAGAAAGAGATAATCCACGTGTATTCACACACACACACATACACACACACGCAAACCTCCCTCTCTCCCTCCACCCTGCTCTCTCTCACCCCACCCCCACCCCCTTTGCCTCTTCTCTCTTTTTCTTCTCTGTCTCTCATGAATACACGTGGGTTTAGAAAACCATTCTATATATTTTCAGATACCTCCATACACAGTTACATGAACAAAACTCATACATATATAACTCACACACAGAGATATTTACATAAATAAATGCAGAGATATTTGCATATATAACCACACACAGTAATGTTCATACGTGTACGCACAAGCAATTCTTGTACATGGACTCATATGCATAGAGACGCACCTCAAATAATATACTATATATATATACATATATACAAACATACATACATACACACACAAACACAGTAACAGCTACATAGAAATATATACCAGGGTGGTGGTGTACACTGCAGTATTCATATGCCATATCTATGTGCAAACTAAAACACAAATAGAAATCTATGCACACACACACACACACACACACACACACACACACACACACACACACACACACACACACACACACACTCAAATCAAACCTCAGATGTTAGCTATTGTCAAATTAATTATTTATTACTTCCAATTAACACTTGAACAGATAATCTCTTAAATATTTAACTCTATATTCAATGTTGTGGTCATCACTAGGATGGGGACATTTATCAGGACAGCCACACTGGCGACACCTGGCATTTCAGGCTCACTACTCTGTCCCCTTCTGTTACTAACTAGTTTCTAATGTTATATGGTTTTGGATGTTTTGTTATTTTTGCTTATTGTTCGCTTTGTTTTCATACTGCTGCAGGTTTTTTTTGTTTGTTTCTGTTATGTGGTGCTGTTAATGGTATAATTGGTGCTGGCAATGCTGATATTGCTAGTGGTGTGACGATAATGATGATGTTGTAGTTGAGGTGTTTGCTACTGTTAATATTGCCATGGTTGCATCTATTACTATAGTTCTTGCTGCTAAACCGGATTCAGTCGGCGTTTATGGGGTTTGTCTTTTATATAGGTGCAGAACTACTGTTAAAAGCTCATGATGGCCAATGAACAGCTCTAGTCTTGTTATTAGAAAGCCAGGATAAAGCAAATATTATCTTGAATAATCCTTATATAAGGTACATGCTCTACATCAAATGTTGATGTGATATCAAGAGTATTTCTGTACTTTTTAAGCATTGCTTCTTTCAGAAGAGCAAAGTAAGAATAGATGCTAAAATGCATTTAAGACCACGAGGCTTAAATATCTTTGTTATTTACATAAATATGTTAAGTAAGGTAAATATCCACAAAGCCTCCTTCTCTCACACATCTGTTCAATGTTAGTCCTTGGTAAAATCATATAAATCATATAGTGTCTGATAACATAGGCTGTAATGAAGTGGTTTGACAGAAAACTTTTGATCCAACCAATATGAGACAAATGAAAGCCACAAGCAGGCAACATAGCTAGGGGGTTCTTGTGCTAGACATGGTCAAAGGCTTTGCTGATGTAAAGAGCTATAATGTTGTCTTTGCTGAAGTTCTCAAGGGCAAAAGACCACACATATGATATAGGAGAGAGAAAAACTCTAATATATTTGGCACTATGGAAGCTGTGCTGGTGGTTACTGAGAAAAAAACGTCATAAAGGAGGTGGTAATTTGTAACTGTTTCTATCACATTTGAGATGTTAATAGTAAGGGTTAACAGAACATTATCAGGAACAGTTGCCTGTAAGCTGCTGAGCTGATTGTAATTGAACATTCTGTTGCAGAGGCACAGGAAAATGTCAAAACGTATAAATTAGATTTCCTTCAAAAGACCTAAAGCTGAATATGGCCAAGACTATGGAGCTCATTTGTAGGAAGAGCCACAAAAGCTTAATAGCATCAGGAAGAACATTTTTCCCAGTGTGCAACCAGGCAGTATAAAGGAGTGCAATGCTGTACGATTAGTGCATACAATTGGTATACAAAAGATAAAGTGAGATTTTTGGCAGACTGGCTGAAAAAAGAATACAAAAAGTGCAGCAGTTATGTAAAGATAGCTTCAACGTAATCATAGCATAGAGATAATGGTTTGAGGACGATGGAAGAAATTTAGTTAAACTCCTATCATTATTCATAACAGTTTCGCCATGTGAATACCAGGCTAAAATGTGCATGTAGGTGTGATGCTATAGTGAAACATGAGCATTGAATATGAAGTATCTGTAATAATTGAAATAGAATTTGTTAAATATGGTCCAATGGATATTCTATATAATCTTGTGAGAAAGGTTGAATGTGAGTGATTTGAGAAAGCGGCTAAGCATCAAAAATATTGGCTGATGTATTTAAGAAACGATGGACAGCCTGTATGAATGGATATTACATACATAGGGAAAAAATGTTGTGGCTTAGTGATGGAAGATACCCATAGCTAGAGGTCAACTTGAGATGATGTAATTAAATCAGGCTTGAGAATGCTGCTATGCCTCATAGATGAAACACCACAGGATTGAGATGCATGAAGTGATGTTGTATTGCAGACTCATCCAGCCCTATGGCAGCATGGAAAAATGAATGTCAAAATGATAATGATTAGGTTGATTGGGATTTCTCAACATGTCTTTGAATCTAAGTCATCAAAATCCTGAGATGTCAGATGTTAAGTAACCTCATTGAATGAGCTGGTTTAAAACAAGATGTTTTGATACATCATGAAGTGAGCTTGCGTGGTAGAATTCTAATTAACAATCCAAGGGTGTAATAAATGTCTTGAGTGTTGATCTTCAACCATAAGACATCTGTTAAGTAAAATGATAAATACTTTTAGAAATTGTTTTAACCACTGGTCAGTATCAGAGTGAACACTACAACACAGGGAATTTACACTGCAGCATAGAGAAACTATTCTTACCTAGTCAGTCCTACCTTTCAACTTTACTTTATCAAATATTGAACATTTTGACTGGAAGATGAAGGGAGACATTTCACAACAATTTAAGTGTTTGTCAATCTGCTGTGTCTTTATATTTCATAATTATTAATCATACAGATGATGGCATTGTATTTAATGTCCTTCTTATCAGCATATAACACTATCCCTTTTAAGTGCTCATCAACACTGAAATTTCAAAAGAATTCTAAGAATTTATGCCTTTTTGCCAATATCTGTATGTTGAGATAAACCTATATATCATCACACATGCATGGGGATGCAAACACATACACGCACACACATACACACACATGCACACAGACACTCACACGCAAAGAGAAAATGACTTCTTACCAGTAATTAATTAAATATGTTACAATCAAGCTAAAAAAAAATACAAATTTTCAAACAATTTTCTGGTATCTGAATTACTAGGTAAAAATTAAGTATCTATGGAATATTAAACCAATTTTAAAGATATTATATATTTATATAATAGGTGGCTTGGTTTTATATAACTGTGCTTATTTTGGTTATGGAATCGGGCTGTGATTTTTTTTTTTATTCAACTATTTTGATATAACAATACTTCAGCTTATATAAACTGTGTTTAGATATTGAATGATCTGCTTAATATTGCCATCACGTCATCATCATAATCATCATTATCATTGTCATCAACTTCATCATCATCATCATCATCATCATCATCACCGCCTTCATCATTACCATCATCATCACCACAACACTACCTTCATCATCATCATCATTACCACCAGTACCCCACCACCACTACCATCATCATCATCGTTGTCGTTGTCATCATCATCACCCTCCTCCTCCTCCTCATCATTAATTAAAAATCTGCTTTCCCATACTGGTTTGATTCTGTACAAACATATTTTCGTATAACTCTATCCTGTATCATTCCAGCTGTTATGTCTAACTTTTCTATGCTCTAGTCTAGTTTAACTTGCCCCAAAGTCATACTTCACTTACCTGTCATGTGTTATCTGTTAGCATTATATGACTATTCAAAGCAGTCATATCTCTTACCAGCACCTATGATATCCAGATGTTTTCTCAGCTTGTACTCTGTTCATTTTTTTCTATGAACCATCAATGGTCTTTTGCCTATCGTATTCGTGATTCCAAGTCATACTTCATCATGTTTCTAGTAAATGCTATATTTAATAAATATTCCATTGATAGGAAAATGTTATTGTCACCCAGCAGAGCTTGTAGTTCTCTAAATGTTTTCTATCACTATGCTCCATTGGGTTCAATTCCCAAGGAATAATTAGTTGTATCTTATGGGATTTCAAATTTATGTGAGTACGTATATAAAAATGGTTGATTTAGTTCCTGTAGATATCGGAATATTCTATAATGGGGAACCTATTTTGTTCATTATAATATAATGAACAGCCTTTGCATTTTGTCTTTCAGAATACATTACTTACCTCAACATATTCTGCTGGAAGATAGGTAACAATCTTTTTCATTGTTATCATTGGTACTAGAACGTATTTCTTTCTACAGAGACAAATCTACAAAAATATCATACCAATAAAGAAAACTGCAAGCATAATCAACTTCTGCCAGAACAGATATCATCATCATCATCATGTCTGCTTTTCCGAGATTTTTGTTGGAGCAGTATTCTATGGCCGGATGCCCTTCCTGTTGCCAACCCTTACTTCTATGTACCTTATAAATAAGGTGGCTTTTCCACCAATCCTCACCTGTTGAACAGCTAAAGCTGCTGACATATTGTTTACCCAGGTTGTAAACAACATGTACCAGTAGCCTAAGTGGTGTCAACAATGAAAACTTTGTGGAGACACACACACACATGCATGCATGCACACACACACACACACACACACACACACGCGTGCGCGCACGCACTCTCACACACACACACACACACACTTGTGCTCAGTTTCCATCTACCAATTTCACTCACAAGGCATTAGTCAGCTAGAGGCTATTGTAAAAGACATTTGCCCAAGGTTCCCCACAGTGGGATCACACCTGGAATCAGGTGGTTATGAAGCAAACTTCTTAGCTACACAGAACATGCCTGCTCCTATCACAGCCATGCCTATGCCTATTAGTGGATATAAAATTAATTTATATATATATATATATATATATATGATTTTTCTGGATGTGTGTGTGTGTGTGTGTGTGTGTGTGTGTGTGTGTGTGTGTGTGTGTATAGTACATTTTATTTTCAATTGTTCAACTTCATTTTTCGATTATGAATTAACTGCTAAGATTTTACATTTTATATATTTTATTATTTCTATTTTGAAGCATCATTTTATAGATCTTCATAACATTGTTTCATTATGGTAAAATTTTCGATTATGTGTTTGATTTTGTTACATAGTTAAGGTTGTTTAAAGCATAACACTCAAACACATGAACGTCGTGACAAGTAGAATTATATTGTAGATGATATTAAACACTATAAGCACCAATTTGTGACAGAAAAAGAGAAACTGGCCCAGTGATAGGATTTGAACCATGTATCTATTGCTTACCAGATGATTGGGGGATGAAGAGAAGGAGAATGTATGTGTTATAAAAGCATATATTATATTGATATCTAACTTTAGCACAAGGTTACAAATTGTAGAGGAATATACAGGTGATTGAATCGACCCCAGTCCTTGACTGGTTATTTATTTTACTGGTCCTCTGAAGGTTGATAGACAAAGTCAACCGTGACAGTATTTGAACTTTAGACATAAAGGGATGCAACTAAATACTAAATTGCTCTGCCAATTCTGCCACTGGCCTTATATTATATTAAATCTTTTTAGGTGTCATGTAAAACATTGGGTTGTTGGACCAAAAACACTAATGATTTGTCATTATGCAGCACATAAAGGGAAAGACAACTTAGAATAACACATCAATTCCTTTCAGTGTAAAAAAATAACAAAAAAAGCAATGTCTTGCCTCAAAAACATTAAGTGTTTGGTCAAGAATTGAAACTGGGTGCTTGCCTTGGTTCACCAAGAGATTACAACCATTCCATTGGTCTTCTTTCACAGGTTCCTTCCAATTGGATCAATGGCACTTCTACACCCAACTATCATCCTCCATATGCATCACATGTTCGTACCAGCTCAGCCTTCTCTCATGCTCTCTTACCATGTAACATTGCATATCATACACAAGCATCATACAACCTGCCCTTCACTCATAGAGAGAATCCCTTTGTTGTCAGCTGAGGTAATATCTCCCTGAATCTTTTCTTACTCTGGTTGCTATGCTTTTGTAACACCTTCCTCCACATCCTTAATGGTCATTTCGTCAGGAGAAGTTCTTATCAAAGAGCAAGCCACTATACCTAGCATTCATTGACCTGGAGAAGGTGTTTGACAGGGTAACACAATCTTTAGTCTAGTGGTCATTTAGAAAACTAGGTGTAGATGAATGGCTTATGAGATCCATGGAAGCCATGTACAGAGATGCCATCAGCAAGGTGAGAGTTAGAAATGAGTTCAGCAAGGAATTTATTGTGGAGATAGATGTCCATTAGGGTTTGATTCTCAACCCACCTCCTGTTTATTATGGTTCTCCAGGCTATAACAGAGGAGTTTAAGACCAGCTGTCTATGCAAACTTCTGTATGCCAATGACCTAGTCCTCATAGCTGAATCAGTTGAAGAGTTAGAGAAGAAATTCCAAACATGGAAGCAAAACCCAGAATCATGGGGTCTTAAAATAAACCTAGCAAAGAGAAAAGTTTTAGTTTGCAGGAAAAAAGACAGGACCCTATTGCCGTCTGGGAAATGACCATGCTCGAATGCAGAAAAGAAATGGGTAAGAATGCCATATTGTGAACTATTGGTGCACAAAAGATGCATTAGAATCACAGGAAGGCTGACAGAAAAAATGGACTTCGTATGTAGCAGTTAGTAGTTAGAGCTCCCATAAAATAAATCCTTTCAAATTCTCAGAGGGCTCCCAAGAAGTAGTTGATAGCTTTTATTACCTAGAGGACTTAATTAGCAGTGGGAGAATGTGTTCCAAAAGCATAGTAACCAGAATAAGAACAGGGCAGAAAACATTCAGAGAGCTATTACCTCTGCTGGCAACAAAGGGATTGTCTCTACAAGGGAAGAGAAGCTCACTAGTAGTGGAAAACGTTTTTTCATTTGTCAATCAAAGCAAACTGGAGCAAGCAGAGATGTCTTACTCCATTTGAGCTTGTGACAATCTAATCAATATTTAAGCGCCTTAATCCAACAGTCATTATGGAAAATGAACCTTTTAACACAGCTTATCTTATACTATCACTAAATGAAATGACTCTAATGAGATAAAGCAGAGTGATATGAAAGGGACATAGAAGATTGAGTGCATAAAGGAGTGAGGAGAAAGCAAACAATAATGTAGTGATGACGGGGGGAGGGGGTGAAAATAGGGAGTGACTCTAGGCAGGAATATAAAGGAGAAATATAAATGAAAAGACTAATAAGAAAAAGAAGGTGGAAAAAGGTAGGGAAGGAAATGAAATGAGTTTACATGGGAGAAATAGAAGGGACAGAATGAAAAGGTGAAAGAAAGATTGATATATGTAGATAGAAAGATAGGTAGATAGATACATAGATTAAAAGATAGAGAGATAGATAGATAAATAGGTAGTGAGAGACAGACAGACAGATGAAGAAAGGAGGCAATGGAAGTTTTTGAAAGATAATTGAGATACAAATCAAAAGAAAGAAAATATGTAACCAAATGAAATGTAATAGAGAGGTGATGAAACCGAGAGAGGAATTGAATGAAAATGATGAGAGATAGAGGAAAGAGTAATAGGGGAACAGAATATAATTGACCCCGTTCAAGCTGACCAGTGATCAAAGGCATTCAAGCTATGATCATCTCGTTTTTCTTTTTTTCCAAGTATTGCGAACCCTGGACTACATTATCCAATGTGTCCTTTTTTAAGATGGTAGATTTGGTTGCTACTTCTAGAAGGTCGAGAGACCACGTAGAGGCTCTCTCAAGGTAGGCAAACTTTGAGCAGTCCAACATCTAGCTATCACATTTCCTCTTCTGTAAGAACTTGAACTTCTGTTTGTTACTGTCCATTGTTCTTAGATTGCGGCCACACAACCCCACCTAATGGACCGTGAGCCAACTATGAAACCTCTAAATGGTTGCCCAACCTCCTGGAAATAGCAACTAAATCTTTCTCCTCAAATTACACTCTACCATCTTAAAAAAAGGATACGTTCCAGATTCCATGCACATATGAAAAAGATACCCAACACCCAATGTGTAGTTTCCACACAACTAATACTCTGTCCCCTCTCCACGTCCCCCTTCTGCCCTCCCGTGATCACTACTTTCCTATTCACAACCATACGGTCACACCTTCCTTCCTTCCTTCACTCTTGCATCCCCCCTCCCGTCATATTCTTGCATCCTCTATTCCTACCCATACTCTTACTCTTTCTTCATCTCACCCTCCCATACATAACCTATCTTCTATACACACACTCAAGTCACGTGTCCTTATAAAACAAACACATACACTGGTTATATTTCACTTCAGTTTTTATTATCAATTAATTAGATAATTAGTTTAATAAATAAACAAATCGATTGACTAATTGGTGTGTCAAAGTTCTTTCGTCACAGCATTATAGATGACGATACCCCTCCCCCTCCTCATACAGCTACTATGTGCTATCTATCACTCCAATAGACTCCAAGATATGAACACAGAACAAAGAGTGAGTGATAGCACATAGCAGGTGCACGAGGCAACACTTCGCCATCAATAAGGTCACAAAAGAACTTTGACAAAACCAATTAATCAATTTGTTTATTCTAACTAGTTATCTAATTAATTGATAATAAAACTCAGAAATGGAATATACAACCACCAGTCCATGTGGTTTATTGGTAGCAGGACCCTCTCAGAATACAACTTTCATCATCATCGTTTTTTACGTCTGTGTTTCCATGGTAGCATGGGTTGGACGGAGATTTCTTGAGGCAGCATTTTATGGTCGGGTTCTCTTCCTGTCACCAACCATACTGATTAAGTATGGGAATCCTACCGCCGAACTACTGATTTAGGAACAAGCAGTTTGATTGGAGAAGTGTTTAGAAATGCAAAGTTTCTTTCATTTGTACACACACCTGTGTATGTATGTATGTATATATATATATATAGTGTCAGTGTCACGATAAAACGCACCCAGTACAGGAAATAAAGAAAACAAAAATTCGCCGGCCGCCAAACGAAGTCGTACTAGCTGGTGGCTGACGAAAGTGAAAGTGATGTGCTAAAAACATAGACCCCCCCCCCTCCCCCCAAATAAAAACACAAAAAATGATTGTTAATTGCACTCCTTACGACGAACTGGTCGCAGCATGGTGTCTACGGAAAACAAACTGATAGTTTAACAAAATGAAAGTGGTTACCTAATAAAGAAGGATCGCCAAGTTTAATGTGAGGATGATTTAAAAGTTCCAGATTAAATAAATCGTAAAGAAGATAAGTGTAGAAGGAAATGAATTGCTTTAATATTTTATCTAAAAAAAATACGTAAACAATCTGTTAAAAATTACACAACACACAGTGACAACTATTCATGACTACCACCACTCAATACCAGTCAGAGGCGCGGCTCTGACAATTACACACAGATATCTAGTTTATGATTAAAGAAAGTTGGCTAACATTTCAAGTAGTCGATATCAAAACCGGATTTACCAACAAACTACGCCGCAATCCAACGTTCCTTGCCCCTATTAAATTATAATAGATACTAGCATGAACACACTATCTTAAAGATAGCGTTTCACATTGACAATTGATATTGTATATTGTTTCGCACATGCG
>JAOPJM010001291.1:33209144-33220262 GCA_027124095.1 Muusoctopus leioderma
GGGAGTATTTCTGTAACTCAAAATCCTGACGTGATACCGCAAAACGGTTATGATTTTTGAAATCAGCGTACCCAAATACGTCTAAATCACTTTACACATCTCCAGTAGCAAATATGTTGTTGTCCAGTGCAATTAATGGGATGGAACTATAAAATATATACGGTAGTGAGGTGGGGAAATATTACTGCATATCATTCTGAAATATAAAAATAGAGAATTTATTTATTATTATCGACACTTGCTCGTATGAACTGTTATAGTTTTTATTGCATATTCTAATATGTCATTCCTTTTTTAAATACGGTAACGGAGAATTGTGGCTATGTAGAGGATTTATCGATAGTTTGGTTAATATATACTCTAAGGATATTTCCATCTAGAGACCGAGTGATTGACCAATTGATTGACTAATATTGATTCTGTTTTATTGATGTATTTGAAATGGCAATTTCTCAGTAACATATCTATAGCAATAAAATAACTACAGGAACTGAAATGGTTAATGTTTTAGAAAGAAACTGAAATATTTATCGACGAATACGAAGAAGCGCACACACATGCATACACTCACCATTATTTAAATATCAGCGATTCGAATCCTGCTTTGGATGTTTGTCACCCAGGTCAGTTCTGATCCAGTGGACCTATAATCAAAAGTATTCCTGCCGTGACTGACCCATCAAAGTATTTCATAAATACTGTATCTAGAGCAATATTATGCAAAATACTATTTCAATTTTCAGAAAGGAAGGTGTTATTTTAGGTAGATTTGTATACACACAGACATACACGGATACATATATATATATATATATATATATATATATATGGAGAGAGAGAGAGATAGAGAGACAGGGACATATAGATTGTTAGATAAACCCAATATATACATATACATATATCTATACCTATATCTATCTCCCTCACCCTCTTACTCACTCACCCTCTCACTCTATGTCTCCCCTCTCTCTCTCTCTCTCTCTCTATATATATATATATACATATATAAAGCAAATATATAGTATGTTAGAGCAACATACAGGGTAAATATTACACTTGTCGAAAATTAACTCCATGCTCGCGACAATAAACAATAGCTGAATGCAACTGAATCAAAAGCGAGTGCTCAATGGAGATAATGTTTGAGAAATTAAATATTTCTTTTTAAGAAAATATCTTTTTAAATATTAAAACATATCCAAAACGTATTTTAAAGTTATTACACGTGCTAGGGAAGGAGGACAGTCTGATCTTTGTAGGTAAGTGGTGAAAGCCATGTACGCGTTTCGATCTTATTGGATCTCGTCAGCATGGAGTATTCGAACCACTTACCTTGATCATAGGACGACTGGGACAATATACAAATAAAGAGAAGCACAATAGGCTGGTTCTGGTAAACTCTCATGGAGTGAATAGAAATAATACAGACTAAGCAGTAAAAGGGTGATGGGCACTGCCTTCCCTCCAGACTAAGCAGTAAAAAAAAAAGAGAGAGAGAGTGATAAATCTCATCACTCTGAATCTATTACATGTAATGTTTACATGTAATAATGATCTGGTAACTATTCCAGACAGTCAGGTGAACTGAGACATGTAGAATTGAACTCTGGTAGTCAAAATACCTTATCCACTGAGCCACTTAAACTCTACTGCAACATTAAATAAATAATACTGTGATTCAAATGTGTGACACCTGTTATAATTTTTTAATTTTTTTTTATACAGTATATTATTGTGCAGATATTAATACAAGGTCAATATAAAAGTCAATAAAAAGAGAAAACCTACAGAGAATTGAACCTAGTGTTCCTTTGTTGATGCCTTATTGCAATTATAATTACTTCTACACACAATAAGCCCTCATACAATAATTGCTCTCATGTTAACACTTTTATACATACATACTACACAGTAAGTGTACATAATGGTTATTGAAACCCCAGACATGTGTAGTTCTGTTCCTTAGTGACAGGTAAGCTAACATTAAACAATAAATATGTTTATATATATATATATTTTTTTAAACATTGTGTTTTTTTGTGCAGATATACAAAGCCAATGTGAAAAATCAATAAAAAGTGAGAGCCTAGAAGGAGTATTAGTAAATATATACACCCAGGATTCAAAACAGTTATAGACTTATTCATTTATTTATTCATTTTATATCACATTTGGTGAACAATGGCATCATTGGTTACTACAGGTTTCCAATAGGTCAATCACTGATTCATTACATTTCTGATAGCAAGAGTGACAAGGGAACATGTGTGTAACTCGGTGCAGAACCCATGCAGTTTCTGTCTACCAAATTCCACTCTCAAGGTATTGGTCAAACCCGAAGCTATGGTAGAAAACACTTGCCCAAGGTGTCATGCAGTGGGACCGAACTCGGAAGCACGCGGTAGCAAAGCAAACTTCTTAACCACCCAGCCATGATTTACAGTAGAGATGTTTAGATATGTTAACTCGAGGGCTGATATTTGTCAAAGGGCTGGTCTATGGTATTGTGGTAATTACACCAAGGTGTCAACAAAGAAAACGTGGGTTCAATTCCCACTAGACTCTACACTGGGGACCTGCTCTCCTATGTCACTCACCAGTGGGTCCTCGCCCTAGAGAAATTTGGTGAAAACAGTGTTATTGCACTTGACACCAGTAAAGCATTTGACAGTGTCTGGTATGCAAATATCCTAGCTAAATTGCCTGCCCATTGGCTTCATGCATCTCTTGTCTCTTAGATCGGAAGCTTCCTGTCAGATTTCACAATCACAGCATATACTGATGGAGCTCTCTCTGACCCACATTCTATCAACTCTGGTGTGTTCCAGGGTTCGGTTTTGTCCCCCACACACTCTTCCTCCTATGCATCAACAACCTACAAGCTGTCACCTCCAGCAACGCCCACTCATAGGCAGATGATGCCACCCTTCATTCCTTCCTAAGCGTCATCCACATGCACCCAAGTATCATCCACATGCAACCTAGACACCTCACACCAAACCTGCACTGACTCCATGAACAGAGACCTCGTAAACATACCACAAAGGTGTCATGCCAACCTCGTCCCCTTCAACAGCAGCACATAGACACAATTACTACACAGGTCAAGAAAACAACATCATAACAACCCCCACCCACCACAAAACATAAATAGTACGCAACTAGAACCCTCGAGGTCCTTACAAATGCTAGGCCTTACCATTACTGAGGGTCTTTCCTGGCAAATGCACATCCTCAAAATAGCAAAGACTGGCTGTAAAGAAGAGATGGCCATGGCTAGAATGCCTTTGAACATGGGTCTGCTCGATCAGAGCTGACCTGGGGCTAAACAACAACAACAATAACCACCACCATCACCAACACCGCCGCCACACCACCACACCACCACAACCACACCATCACCACCACCACACCACCATCATCACTATCAGTACCTAGTAATGTCGAGCAACTGAGAGAGAGCATCTATATGGTCACTCCACCAGCTAAAAATAGCAGCCAAATTTCCCTCAAATTACATCTTAGCATCTTCAAAAGCGGGTGACACATTGGATAATGTAGTCCTAGATAGCCTATACAATGCCCGAGAGAAGGATGAGATGGTCATGGATGGAATGTCATCAATCATAAATCTGCTCAATGAAGGCCAACCTGGGGCTAAACAACAACAACAACTTAGAAATATGTTATTTAGATTCTTATAAACCACACAGGATCTACATGGAGACAGCAGCAGTAGTAGTAGTAGTAGTAGTAGTAGTGGTGTTGGTTGTAGTAGTAGTAGTTGTGGTGGTAGCTGTAGTAGTAGTGGTGGTGGTTGTAGTAGTCGTAGCAGCAGCAGTGGTGGTGGTGGTTGTTAGTAGTAGTAGTAGTAGTAGCAGCAGCAACACTGGTGGTGAGTAGTAGTAGTGGTGGTGGTGGCACACAGTGGTTGGTGCTGTTGTGACCACAAATAATGGAAGTGGTGCTGGTAGTGTGTGATAGTGGTTGTTATTGTTGTTCTTTAGCCCCAGGTCGGCCCCACTTAAGCAGACCTATGTTCAAAGGCATACCAGTAATGACCATCTCATCATTTTTTCCTTCAGTTATCATATCTAATACAAAAGTCTTAAGATATCAACCTTTTAAAGATAGTAGGGTGTGATTTAATGGAAATTTGGCTGCTATTTCTAGCAGGTCAAACGACCACGTAAAGGCTCCCTTGTTAGCTTGTGGTGGTGGTGGTGGTGGTGGTACTATATAGTGGTTGGTGTTGATGTTGAATGTGGGATGGGATTGTAGTGTTGATAATAATTGTTTCTAACATAGGCACACGACCAAAAACCCCCAACATTCTGTAGGACAGTACTGCATTATTAAATTGATATGAATCATTGAACAATATTTATGGTGAAAGTGAAATAATTTGTGTGAAAACACCTCAAGCACCTGTGTTTCTTACTTGTTAATTTCATAATATATAAGCTGCAAAAACAGTTTTTAGGCAATTTTTGCTCAATCCTTACAGGACTTAGAACATTTTTAACAGGATGTTAAGAGTAACTGGTACTTTGTTGACCCTGGAAGGATGAAATGCAAAGTTGACCTCTGCAGGATTTGAACTCAGAACGTAATAATAATTCTTTCTAATATTGGCACAAGGCCAGAAATTTAGGGGAGGGGTAAGTCGATTAGATCGACCCCAGCTCTTGACTGGTACTTTGTTTATTGACCCCAGATGGATGAAAGACAAAGTTGGCCTCGGTGGGGTTTGATCTCAGAGCGTAGTGAGCCGGAATGAATACTGTCTGACACGCTAACGATTCAGCCAATCCACCACCCTTCAGAACGTAATAATAATAATAATTGTTTCTAACAAAAGCACAAGGCCAACAACCAAGTACTTGACTGGTACTTTATTTTATCGACTCCAGAAGGATGAAAGGCAAAGTTGACCTCAGTGGGATTTGAACTCAGAGTGCAGTGAGCCAGAACAAATACTGCAAGACATTTTGCTCAACGTGCTAACAACTCTGCTAATTTGCCTCAATAATGATAATAATAATAATTGTTTCTAATATAGGCATGAGGCCAGAAATTTGGGGGAGGGTTAAGTATACTAAATCAACCCCAGCACTTGACTGGTACTTTATTTATCAACCCAAAAAGGATGAAAGGCAAAGTTAACCTCAGCAGTATTTGAACTCAGAACATAAAGAGTCAGAACAAATACTGCAAGGCATTTTGTCCAACACTCTAACGATTCTGCCAATCCACCATCCTAATAATAACAATAATAATAATATCACTTTTAATTCTAGGAATAATAATTTTCCAAGTAATTGCGCAGGAAATTTTTTTGTTGTGAAAGATATTGGATATTCTCAGAAACATATGTATATGATTACTGTTAGAGGACACCTTGGAGGAAAAAATGGAGAGGTAAAGAGCTTGAAATCCAACCTAGATACTGACAGTTAGAATTCTTACTAATTTACCAAAGATGGCATGTTGCCAAGACTTCTAAGCATGAATGCAAATAGGGACCACCTGAAGTAGCAATTTCTTTTATGGTGGACATTGAAAACTATTGTTTATTACATAAGTAACATTCTGTATTCTGTTTGCATACCAAACTCATAATGATAGTTGCTTTTCCTCTTTGGAATTATTGCTGAATTCTTCAGCAGCACTAAATTAACACAAATATTCACTAGGGTTTTCGAGTTTTTACTTCACAGATGTAACAAAATAGTGATAAAGTTGAAAGGTAACAAAGTTACTTAAGCATTGGTTTAAATATAAGGGGTAATTTGGTATTAAGAAATACACAGTTTATTGTGAATATGATATCCTGATGAGATACTTTCATATCTATTGTTTAAGGGAAAGAGAAAGTGATAATTTTAGTTTCAAACAGCAACCTAGTTTTTGTAGAAATTGTTACTAAAATTATTTGTATGTTGCTATATCGTCCTCTGTTTGCTCCAGCTTTCTGCACTCTAAGTTGAAATTCCACCGAGGTCAACTGTGTCTTTCATCCTTTTGGGGACAATAAATAAAGTACCAGTTCAATACTGTTGGTGGGGGTGGGGATGGGGGTAATTTATTCTCTCTCTGTGGATTGTATTCGTAATCCAAAGGTCCAGCCCTATCACATTGTATCATACTGATTTGGCCTGAGAATTGCAATACAGGTACATGTGACTGTGGAAACTCAGTTGCTTACACATTAATTTCATGAGTTGGTGGAACAACTGAATGCTCATCATCAAAACTGACAGAGAATCCACCATATCATCCTCATTGTGAGTCTTGCAAATAATATTATTGTGAATAACATTGCATTTTCCCTCCATTTTTATTTTGCAATTGTTAAATTCAGAAATATGGTTAGAATTGATTTAGAAAGACTTGTGAGAACAGAAAGTTATTTTGTGTTAAGTTTACAATTTAGATTTCATTATTTTCTTGAGATAAAACTGACAATCTAGATAAAGCTAACAATCTAGATAAAACTGACAATCTAGATTATCAATTATTTTAGGGGTTGAAATGTATGCTTGTTAAAAAGCAACCATGTAATATGGGGTTTGTCAATCCTTGAAGTAAACTGGGATTGACAATATAACATAACGATTGGGTTTGTTAATTTCCTATAAATAATTTAGATCCAGTCATACATTAATAGTTTTGGAGTTGCTTTCATAACTTCTTGTGAGTCAGACAAATGAAAACATCATAACATTTGCTATCGAAAAGGTGTGCATCATTGGGTGAGTGAAAGTAAAGTTTGAGTGACCACATAACAGATATGGTCTCATATATTATCACTTCAATTATTATGATATCTGAACTAATTTTATTGATCTTAAAAAAAGATAAAAATATGAAGTCATTTTGAGTGGTATTTGAAATAAATAGCTAACAAATTGTACATCAATTGGTCAATGTTTGCCAATGTTAATTGGTAAGTGCTTGCCAATTCAGTTAACATCCTACTTAATTTCAGTTATTCTAACATTTGACATTTTAATATCTACCTGCATACCATTATGCTACTCGATTATGAAATAGAACTTTTTTCTACCAAAACCTGTTGAAGCAGTTAGTTTAAAATGCCAGCCATTCTTGTAAAAGAATGGTTTAAAATATATGAAATGAGTTTAAACTAATAATCTATCATGTATGCATCTAAAACTTTAACCACAAAACTACTAAAAGTATTTACTTAACAAAAATGCCTGAACACAGTTTTGTTTATGATACAAGGTAGTGTATATGATCTCAGTATAGCCATCAAAATGAAGGCGTCTGTTTGTTCAACCTCATTATGCACCTACTCCACATGAAGTGTTTATAAGGAAATTTAATGTGCTTAAGTAATAATTGTTGCTGGAACAGACAGCTGTGTCTTTAATATTTTAAAACAAATTAAGAAAGCTACTTGCAAATAAGTCAGTTTATGCTTATCTAATAATGATATAATGTTACTCATCACTGTAGTAGTTAGAATTCTTTCATAGAAAAACTTCCTTAGAATTATATGACTGTAATGTATAAACATTTCCCTAATATTTCATAGCTGTTTGTTGGAAACCTTAGTTCCTACAAGGAAATATATCATTGATAAATATTTCCATTCAAGGAAAAAATAAAAATGATTTCTTGATAATTTAGTTTAATTTTATATCAAATATAGATCAGTATTGATGCAAACTTGAGCATTTCATGAATAATGGTGAAATAATGTTAATTTATTAAAAAAAGGGATTTTTTTTTCACCATTTTATATCCATTCTTCCATGCTTGTCTGAGTGTGATGTTTTATTTATTGAAGTAGTGACTTTTACAACTTGGTACTCTTCTTATTACTAACCACTCAACCATGAAGTATGAGTAGAACCTGTATTTTAAGTGATCAGGCAAACTGGAGTAAGTATATTTAATTAGGTGCCTGGTCTTGGTAATATTAAGATTTAAACTTATGACCATGTGGTTAGTAGGTTAGCAGCTCAACCTCACAACTATTGTTCCTAATCTTTAAAAAAATTTTATTAGAAAATATTCTTCTTTCCTGTTGTTTAATGTTTAATGTTTTCACAAATTTTTGTGATTTTTTTCCAAGGTTGACAACTTCCTCTGTAATTACTGGTAGAAACATGTGATGCCTACGGATAATGAATACTATGTAAAACATAATGAATACTGAGCAAAAATATTAAAAGCAATAGAAGTAAACAAGAGTAGCAATTTGTCAATAGACACTCAGGTCAATATGATCAGATTACTTGTGAGGATTTGAGGCTATAATGCAAAGCTGTTGAGCCCTAACCTACAGAATAAAGAAAAAGTGAGAAACATTGATATTGATTAGACATTTAAGTTATATGTTTTATAAAACAAAATGGATGTAAATTAATTGATTATGACACCAAAGAGAAAAAAGAATTTTGCAATGTAGGAATTTGCAATAAAAATAAAATGAATTTGATAGATCTTCTTTGTGTATTCAAACAATAAATTGTTATTTCCTTTCCGAAATAAGTTTTGCCAAACTCATGGCCAAATGAACAGATCTGAAGGAGAACTCCAGCTGACTTGATGATTTTTATTTAAAAAAAGCAGAAATGTTGTTAATTATAAAGAAACGAAAATCCAAAAAGCATATGGTGCTTTGTTAGCTATTTTAATGTAATTTACACAAAAGTTTGAATATTCAAGCCAAATTCAGAAACAGTGCTTTTCCCAGTGAAGCACATTTCCATCATTGGCTAGACTTGGGATTTTAAAAAAAGAAGAAGGCGTACATGCACATGAAATAAATAAATGAAAGAATACAGGTATAAGGTCTTCACATTTTTAAATGTTGAGGAGAAAAACAAGCTTTTTTTAAAGAAATGTTATTCTACATCACTAGAAATATCCAACTGCCAGGAAATATTAATTGCTTGGAAACCCTAGATTTTTTTTTTAATTGCTTTTATTTTTTTTTAAATTAGCTAAGTATTTATCTATACTTGTATTTACTTTACAAACACAGATATGGCATGTATGTGTGCTACATGTGTGATTTTGATTGTGTATTTTTGTTTGTGTGATTCCTACCCACTCCATGTCTTTCTCTTCAGTATATCCAGATATTTCTTCCTTTGGCATAATAATTATAACACTAGCGTTTCCTGTCGAATTTTTTCTTGTTTCTGTTTTTTTTAAATTTTATTCCAAATTTTAAATAAAAATTCCTGTCTAGATCATTTAGAGTAAACATGTTTTTAAATTATATAATGGTCAATAAAAGTGGATCTAATCTTTGTAAATACATGTTAGAACATTGGACAGTTTATTTAGTCATGCATTTATTTCTGTTAAATCTTTCATATTTCTCCTTTCTTAATAAATCCTAAACTATTTAGCAATATATACTTCAGTTAAAAATTAATTACAACTCCAATAATGTATCCTAATTAACATTAAAATCACTGTGGCAACATTTTCATATCAAAACCCAATTTCTTGGAAACATTTACATAAATTTCTTCTTTGAAATATTTTTCTGACTTAATAATAAGAAAATATTTGTTCTTTATTAAGGCTCAGTAATTTGGTCAACTACATTACACATAAACCAGATTTTCTATTTTGCTACTGACCAATTATTGTAAGCCTCTAAAATAACATAGCATTAGCAACATACTCATTAATCCTT
The DNA here is from genome assembly GCA_027124095.1 of Muusoctopus leioderma. Lineage (NCBI taxonomy): Eukaryota > Metazoa > Mollusca > Cephalopoda > Octopoda > Octopodidae > Muusoctopus > Muusoctopus leioderma. The sequence goes on from JAOPJM010001291.1 coordinate 33,218,833, forward strand.
TTGTTACTATATTTCTAATGAAATGCACTGCCTATGATTTTCAATTAATTTTGAAAATAATTAAGGATTTAGAGGAATTTACTAAAATAACAAACTTCCTAGCTATTAAGTTGGGTGTTTGGAACATAAGTTAACTAAAAGGTCTCACATAAAATTATAATGGAAGGTTTATATTTAAATATGAACACTTTAAAACAAGTGGTTATTTTATCATAGAAGCAGGGGTGGTTTCAGGTGGGTTGGTATCAAAAAGGTTAAGTAGCCTACCGATCAGAAATTCAACATATCAGCCATCCAAACCAAATACAGTCTCGAAAAATAAAGGTACACACAATTACAAGCCAAGGAGCCAAGGAGGGAGCCTCTATGTGGTCATTCGACCTGCTAGAAACAACAGCCAAATCTACCTCAAATCACACCCTACTGTCATAAAAATAGTAGACATGTCTATCCAGGATAATGTAGTCCTGGATACACTATACCCGCAAGCATGGATGAGTGGTTAAGAAGTTTGATTTGCAATCATGGGGTCCTGGGTTCAATCCCACTGCATAGCATCTTTGGTAAGTGTTTTTACCACAGCCTTGGGTTCACCCAAGCCTAATGACTGAATTTGGATTGACAGAAACTGTGTGGAAGCCTGTCGGGTGGATTGTACCTGTAATTCAAAGGTCCAGTCCCGTCAAATATTGTATCACACTGATTCGGCTTGGGAATTATGTTACGGGTACACGTATCTGTGGAATACTCAGCCACTTACACACTAATTAATGAGACAGCCATTCAGTTAATCGAACAACTGAATGCTCATCGTCAAAAATGATGAAGGATCCATCATACCTTAAAAGAGACAGGATGGTCATGCCTGGAAGGCCTTTGATCATAGGTTTCCTTGATCAGGGCTGACCTGGGGCTAAACAACAGCAACAACAACAATATAAAATTGGAAATAAAATGATTTTGTGTGAAAATGTATTTCAAGGCGTAGTTTTCTTTTTCGAAATCCTATACTTGACATTGTGTGTATGCGTGTGTGTTCCCATGTGACCTTGTATAAGTATTAATGTTTCTGTATGAAAGTGTGAAAGTGTGCATGTGTGTCTGCGAATTTATGTACATGATGGTGGATGAATGTCATTAAAAGAAATTAACGTGAAATTTGAAGTAAAATTTATAGGTAGTGGTGGTGGTTGTGGTGGTGGCGGTGGTTGTGGTGGTGGAGGTGATAGTATTGGTCAAGGATTGGGAGGAGGCAAAAACCATCAATAATTTGGTAAACTGCCAAATCATCAAATTTCAAATAACATTCACCTCTACCAAAAACGTAAATAAAACAACATTCAAAAAGCAACTCCATAAAACACAACACTGGTTCCAGTGAGTCATCGAAATATTGCTATATTATGATTTTGAAATGGTTAGATTTGACA
>JAOPJM010001291.1:33236913-33247466 GCA_027124095.1 Muusoctopus leioderma
TATATATATATATATATATATATATATATATATATGATGCTCTTCTACATAGTTTCTGTCAACCAAGGTATTGTTCAACTCGAGGCTATGGGGGGAAACACTTGTTGAAGGTGCCATGCCATGGGATCGAACATAGAACCACATGGTCGAAGAGAGAACTTCTTAACCATACAGCAATACCTTAGGCAGGGAGCAGTTCCAATCGTTCAGTAGAAGAGACAAATATCTATATTACTTAATTTAGAGAAAACACCTTACTATAGCACCTGGCCATTGTGCTGTATCTGTTGTCCTGCTTTTTGTAATTTCTTCAATGTTTTCTTGTGAACCATCAGTTCAATCAGAAGCTGTCATCTATTCTAGAAATGGGACTCGAAGTGTACTTTCTTACATTAATCAGATATATGCAAATACTTAGGTACATATAGCATTGCTGATTTATAAATACATAAGATTATTGTTTTATTGTTTAGCAGCACACAGTCCAGCAGGCAGGTAGTTGATTTAACCAAGATTCAGTTTCCAGAATATTGCTTAGTGATTTTTCGTGGGTTTTTTTTTACATCATGGGTTGTTATTTAGTCCCAGGTTAGCCCTGATGCAGAAGACATATGATCAAATAAATTCCAAATCTGACCATCCTATCTTTTATTCAGACATTGTGTATCTAGGACTATCTTATACAATAGATCATTTCTTTTTTAAGACAGTAGGGAGTGATTATTTCTAGAAGGTTGATGACTCAAGCAAGTTGTTTTAGGTATCTTTAGGAGACTTTCAGTTTGATGGTAAAAGATAACTACCACACAGCTAACTGGTAGACATCCCAATCAGTCCTGCCCACGTACCCACATTACCAGAATTTTCATACACACGAGGTCAGCAAACTTTGAAAGAAACAGTGAAGAATAGCTTCCTGATTGCCATTACATCTCAGGCATGTATGGCTAGTATGGATCACCATGTCTGTAGAGCTTTGATTCAAATGTTTAGAGCATCCAGTGTTACTGACAAGATAACAACTTAAAATTTGCTAGTTTCCTTAACTTAAATATCTTATGCAACAGGTGAAACAACTTGTCTTCTGAAATGTCTACTATAATTCCCATTACCCATTCCTGCCTCTAACCCTCTATAGAAGTAAATTATGATGTCCTGCCAATAGCAGAAACACGAATCTTATACACCCAACAGCATTCCAAATTACCAGTTGACTTTTCTTGGTTTACCTTTCATCCAATACTACAGTTTAGTTAAACTAACCAGTTGAGGAAAAGTGTACCAGTCAAACAATAATCACGCCCACTCATCATATCTTTAAATATGTCATCCTCAACATGTTTATAAAACAGGTAACAAGTTATAAAGATGATCGGTTTTCAGATTATTAACCTTCAGAATGTATGTTTACAATATTTACATCTACACTACGATTCAATCAGTTCAATCTTTAGTTATCATTAGGTGTACATTTTTTGTTTTTTGTTTTGTTTTAATCACTTAGTCAGAGGATGAAGGGCAGCACCTGTGATGCCTTTCAAGGCATCCAAGACTGGTGTGAGAAATGGTGGAGTTATCCTGAGACCTTGTCTGAATGCATGCAACAGAGTGGATTCTGCTAAAGGCGCCCATGGGCTCCAGTAGCAAGCCATATTACTACCCATTCTTTTAGAAATAAAGGTTCCTAGTTTAAATCTAGTCTGGCGCCATGTACATATCCTGGAATAAGACACCAGACGACAATCAGAGATCAAACTGATTGAAATGTAGTGTAGTTATATAGATATTGTAAATATACACCCTAAAGATGATGTTGATCTGGAAAATCATCATCTTAATAACAAAACCTCATCTCAGATATTTAGACAACAAGGTGTTCTGATAGACCCTTTACAATAGGTGTTGATACGAGGCTGATGCTCTACTTGACAGAAAAGTAGAACAACATGGTGCAAATTGGTCAGATGTAACCATGCTATAATGTACAATTGAAGCAGTTTATTTTTGTTCAGGGGAGCTTCCTCTGTAGCCACTTCTAAGGAATGATAAAATCACTCTGATATTTGCTTCACTCAAGTTATTATTCACCTCATGGAGTGTGCTTCACTCAAATTGTTATAATCGTACTTTCTACTCTTCACATAAATTGTTATATACATCATAGTGCACACTTCACTCAAGTTATTATACAGCTCCTAGTGTACACGGTTCTCAAGTTATTATACACCTCATAGTGTACACTTCACTCAAGTTATTATGTACCACATAATGTACACTTCACTCAAGTTATTATACTCTTCATAGTGTACACTTCACTCAAGTTATTTAGTACCCTGTCAGCGTGCACAGACAGGGCTCTTTCTGACCCGTACTCCACCAGCTCTGGTGTTCCCCAAGGTTTGGTTATGTCACCCACACTTTTCCTCCTGTACATTAAACTTGCTGGCACCTTCAACAAAGCACATTCCTATGTAGACGATACCACTCTCCACTCGTCCCTAACCTTCCACACACAGGGGTCATCTACGCCTAGACACCTCACATCAAACCAGTACTGCCTCCAGGAACAGAGACCTCAAAAACATTCTCCAATTGGAACACAACAATTTTGTTGCCTTTAACAGCAGAAAGACACAATCAATGCACATATCAAGGAAGCAGTCTTCCACCTCATCCTCTCTAGTCTCACACAACACACAACTAAAAACCCTCAAATTCCCTACAAATGCTAGGCCTCACAATCACTGATGATCTCTCCTGGCGATCTCACACCCATAACATAGCAAAAACTGCATCACAAAGACTAGGTTTCCTCTTCAGAGCCAGAAAATACTTTAGCCCCGAATACCTGCTAATTCTCTACAAAGCTCAAATGAGACACACAATGGAACACTGTCCCCACATCTGGAACAGTGCTGCTGCTACACACAAAAGTATCCAAAAGAAAGTCATCAGGCTGCTACATAAGGACTCTCTCACCAACACACTCCAGCCTCTAGCCCACAGACGCACTGTCTTCTCACTCTTCCTTTTCTACGGCGACTAGAATGGTTCCTTCCCCTCAGAGATAGCTAGTTACATACCACCTGCACCCAACCTTCTCATCAACCATTCTGTGTTACCCCTCAAAGGCCCTGCAAAACCACTTTTCCCAGGACGTTAACTCTCTGGAATTCCATTCCCCCTTATGTTTTACCCACAGGTGTCGAGATGCAGCTGAAATTCAACTGCATCAATCTGATCAGTCTTGGAGGGCCATATAGTGTACACTTAACATTATATACCCCATAATATACACTTAACTGAACTTATTTTACACCTCATAATGTACATTTCACTCAAGTTATTATATACGACATAGTGTACACTTCACTCAAGTTATTATACACCTCATAGTGTATACTTCACTTAAGTTATACACCACAGAGTGAACACTTCACTCAAGTTATTCTACACCCCATAATGTACACTTCACTAAAGTTATTATACACCCCCATAATGTACACTTCACTAAAGTTATTATACACCCCCATAATGTATACTTCACTCAAGTTATTATACCCCCCCCATAATGTACACTTCACTTAAGTTATAATACACCTCATGGCATACCTTTCTTCATTTCAGAAATCTATTCTGAGGAGTAGTAGCTTGCTTCATTATCTTTCTTTAAATAAGTTAGTCAGAGAAAGGGAAAGAGGGGAGGGGGGGCAGTCCCTATGTCCTTTGTAGGCCCCACCACCTCCAAGACTGGCGAGATTGATGCCCAGTCTGAAGATCTGTAGGTCAATGGCTGTAGAATAAAAAAAATGTGGATAGAGAGAAATAGGGGAGATTTGGTGTGAATACTTGTAACACAGTGAACTCCTCTAAAGGCACCCAAAGGCCCCTGGTAGTAGTACCAAACATTTTTTTTTATCACATAGTCGGGGGGAGGGGGGGTCAGTGCCCATCACCTTTTTCAGGGACTCTGAGACTGGTGGGAGGACAGTATCCTCAGACTGGAGATCTGGACTAAATGATTGCAACAGAGTTGACTCCACTTAAAACACCCAAGGACCAGGTGCTGGTTTTAAACCGAGCAACAGATTAAGACCATGACTCAGAACTGAGAATGCAAAGAGCCAGAACAAATACTAACGATTCTGCCAGTGTACCACCCGAGACTAGTACATTATTTATCTACCCTGAAAGCAGTGCAAGGCAAAGTTGACCATAGCGGGATTTGAACTCAGAGCACAGTGAGCCGGAACGAATACTGCAAAGTATTCTATCCAACACTCTAATAACTCTGCCAATTCACCACCTAAAACTGGTGCAGAGTTGCTCATTTTTATCAGCATTTCATATTTCTCCAGTTTAAAATAGATTAATTGATTTCTGCGAAAGTTACTGTCAAAATAATAACTTAGGCGCAGGTATGGCTGTGTGGTTAAGGAGTTCGCTTCACAATCACGTGGTTTCGAGTTCAGTCTCACTGCGTGGCAACTTGAGCAAGTGTCTTCTACTATAGCTTCGGGCCGACCAATGCCATGAGTCCCTGTATTTGGAACCACGTCAGACTCACTTGACGCCGTTGTCCGAATTCCCTATACACACTCGATGCGGCCACGAGTTATATCGTCGGCAACAGAGCCATTGCATTATAAGTTAACTTCCTTCTCTATACATGCATACCTCTTATTCTGTCTCTCGCTATATAGCAAACACGCTGCTTTGTCTCACCATGTTACCTCGGCAACTAGTTCCTGTGTCGGGAGCCATTGTCGATACTCTTGACCAGTTGCTGTGCTCCCGACATTCTACGGACTATGCCTCGAGACAGTCCATGGGCGAACAGACCATAGCGATATCACTGCACTCATTTATCTAGTTAAAGAAACGACATTGCATCTACACATACACACATACAAACAACCACCACTCATGTGTCCCACTACTCTGTGTATCGTTCGTATTGCTTTCCATGTTAATTCCTATGTATTCATTCATTCATCGCTCTGTAAATAAACACCTATATTTATATACACAAACATTACCGTCTCTTCCACTCCTTTCATTCGCGTCGACTCACAACATCACCGATGCATCTACCACCTTTTCCTTCGGACATCACGTACATAACTACATCGGCTGTGAAGTAGCGATTCACAGCCACAACAAAACTAAATCATCTATATTGGTTGGCAAACGAATGTGGCTTGCCAACCAATATAGAATCCCGCTAAAATTCCACAGAGTCTGCATTTGTTGTCACATCTATGTGTTTTACCTCATCCCTATCCCTTTTGTGCGTTGGGTATTTTGTTATTTCCAGTTCCTGGATTGCAAAATCATACTCTTCAAAGTGAGAGCTAATATACTGGTTGTTGGTCCAAGATAGACTACTTTGGTTATCTATGTTACTATCACTCTGAAGTTTTTTGACAACATAGCACCTTCTGATAAGCAGAAAACCTTTCATCTGATGTTCCTGGGTGTGTATCCCCAGTCAGCAGATAGGGAATACTTTCCAAGGAGCTCCTTTCCAACTCTCATGATGCTATTTGCATCATGCATGCATACTTGATTTATCGATGTATTTCAATGCTTGGTGTTTTGTAGATGCTGTCAAAGGGACATGATGCAACATACAAAAGCTGTTTGAATTAATGTTAAGCCCCTGCCTCCTAGCTTTTCTTTTAGCTAGAGGTGCTTAATATCACTATTGATGTGGACATTTCTCATGGTAGTTAGTAGTTTTGTGGTTGTTAACATCAATGGCTTGGATCTCATCTAACATTAAGTCAAATAGCCCAAGTATTGGTATGAGTACTGATACAGCAAACACATTGTGGGTCACTGATTTATGCAGAGATCTCTGAGGACCATATTTTTTTCCCCTCCAGATGTAACTGTCTGTGGTTACACGTTCCTTATTACAAGTCATAGGATATAATTTCATCCATCCCTAGGTACTTGTAGCATTCCTCGTCAGATATCGGAAAAATAGCCAGGCCATTGATAGAGATGTCGCTAAACTGGTTTGTAGTTTTTCCTTGTTTTACAGTCATGTAGGAACATTTATCTTGGCCGAACTCCATCCTTATATGCTTTGAGAATGTTGTAACTGGGTCAAGACTCTCCTTCATATCATTCATATTTTGGCATATACTTTCAGATCGTCTACAAAGAAGCTATGTGTCAATTTGGTGTTTCAGTCTACCTCTGCATGTATGTACATATGTATGTATTCATGTATGATGCAAGCATGTATGATGCATGCATGTACATATGTATGTATGTATGTATGTATGTTTGTATGTATGTATGTATGTATGTACACACGTACGTAGGCATGTTTGTACGCATGCACGTATGTATGTATATGCGTATGCCTATGTATGTGCATATTTGCTTGTCAATGTGCATGTAATTATCCAAATAGAATTTTTAATGTTTAAGGAAAGAATAATAAGATACAGTGTTCTACAGACAGGTTTATTTCCATTTTTATTTCACCCTCATGTCATCTTTTATTTGTTCAGTATAAATATATTTTTATTACATTTACCAAATCACATAATCCTTTACTAAAATATTCAAACAAAATTTCTCAAAATGCCACACCATCCATTTTATTATAAGTATGAAATACAAAAACATTTAATAACATCTCAGCTCTATTCTTCAAATACTTCTTACTAAATATATATTTTTTATTGCATGTATTTCTAAACGATAGCCTCTTTGGACATATGAGTTGGCATATCTTCTGGGTGGCAGATAGGGGATACCTTAAAAACAATGTTGCTCTGAATACACTTAGAAGCTGTGGACCCAAACTGGAATGTGACAACATGCAATGGGCTTGCATGGTACAGTAGAGCACAAACTCTTCAAATAACTCCTATTAATGGCCATTGCTGTTGGATCAGCGAAATTAAACTAAGGTCTAACCACAACCTCTAATATGATCAGGGAGGGTTGTGCCACAAAGGTATACTGGTCTCCAAAACCCAAACCAAGAGAAATACAAGAAACGTCTTCATACAGCTGTTGGGAAATTGATGGCTGATTTGATTGATTTGATTGACACAAAATGGTTTAATTTTAATTAATTTAGTATATTGATACAGATTTTATTTACTAAAAATTTTCAAAATGAAAAAAATAAATCTGTAAATATTTTTTCATAGAGATGACAACTTAGTTAATCTTTTCTTTTGCTTATTTATTTATACATTTATTTATTTATCTATTTCTTTATTCAAATATTTATTTATTTATGTATTTGTTTACACATAGATTTACTCCTTGAGTAGTGTGTAAAGATATTTGGATACTATACTGCTCTAACTTCTTATTCTGTTAGCACTGCTAACAGATAATCTTGCTGAATCATCAATCATATTTTTATGTGGTATTTATTGTTGTTAGAAGAGACTTTCTCTACTTGTATGAGCAGGTATGAAGCTTTACTCTGACTGATTAATAGACAAAAGACTTACAGTGCAACAATGCAACTTAGGATACTGAACAAGAATTTGATCTTCATAGGGGGGAAAAAAATGAAAGAATGAAAGAAATAAAATAAAATTACCAAAGTTAGTTTTCCTATTGTTTGTTTTCTTTTAAAAAATTTACCATTGTCAAGAAAGGATGTGTAAGCCATAAAATTTAGCAATGTAACAAAAGAGATAATTGAACAAAACCAACTTCGTTGCTTTATTTCATGCTTCCTTCGCTCAAATATTTGAACAGATGTGATTTTTTGGAAAATAGAACTTAAATTGGGGGGGGGGGGGGACTGGTTTCAGTGGCGTTGGCGCTGCTAAATAATTTTAGCCAATGGCTTAATAAACTGAATAGAAACTACAAGGAAAACTCATTATTTATTATAATAATGATGATGAGGATGTTGCTGATGATGATGATAATGACGATGATGATGATCATAGTGATTGCAAAGATGAGTAGGAAAAGATAATTAGGACAGATTTAAAAGTGATGATGATGAAAGAGATGATGAGAAGAAAGAGGTGGAAGAAGAGGAGTTTAATAAAACATCCTGTTGAAACTGAATTTAAATGATTTTACATCAGTTTTTTTTTTCCAGATAGGTTGGGCACCACTAGCAAAGTCAAAGGATTTGGATGAATTGTTAAAGCAAGTGTTTTAACAGTTAGGGCAATCTTCTTAATTCTGACCATTGAACCATGAAATGAGAATAAGCATTCATTTTCACCTGAGATGTGTTGGGCAAGTAAAGTAATTTGCCTAGGTGTGCAACAATACTTTGAATATTGCAGGGTATGAACTCATGACCTTTGTTTGATTACCATATGTTCTACTCCAAAGATATAGACACAGGCATGGATGTGTGGTTAAAAAGATTGCTTTGCAATCACATGGTTCTGGGTTCGATCCCACTTTGCAGTACCTTGGATAAGTGTCTTCAGCCACAGCCTTGAGTTGACCAATACCTTGTGAGTAGAGTTTGAGAGACAGGAACTGTACAGAGGGCTGCTCTGTATACACACACACACACATACACACACACATACACACACAGATATATATATATATATATATATATATATATATCGGCAAGAAATCAAAAAACTGTTGACACTCCCTTGTCACCCTTGCTGTTAGATATGCAATGAACCAGTGAATAGCCCAGTTACAATTACAATATAAAATAAAATAAATTAAAACACCTCATGTATCAGAAACAATTTAAATAATTCCACTTGGAACAGGGCAATGGGTGGCAGAAACAGTAAAGTGCCAAACAAAACGTTTTTCATTATTTAATGACATCCCTTTACATGCTGAGTTCAAATCCTGTTAGGATCAACTTTGCTTTTCATTTGCCCAGGGTCAGTAAAATTAGTCAAGCACTGGGATTGATTCAATTGATTAACACTTCCCCAAAATGTGTGGCAATGCTGAATATAATTAGTTATTCATGGAATATATATATATGTATATTTTTAGTTTGCCTGGATTAAAATTCCTTAACAGACTCTACACAGCATTTATATGAATGGTTAATTACATAAGTCAGCATTGCTGTAATATGAGATTTATTCCTATTCTAAAAGATATGGTTTGTGGTTAGAAAGGGCATCCAATAAAGTATAAACCATTCCTTGAAGAGTTTGCTTGATTTATTAGCCCGAGGAAGGACAAAACAACTTTTTTAAGGCCTATTTTTTTCAATGGGAAATTTGGATAACTGACTCTATTTATGCTGAATTTTTTTAATTTAAATTCTTACTGGTTAGTTGACATAGGGAACAGGTGGACATAGAGAGAGTTTTTGAGTGCCCGCCTGAAGCCACCCTTGGTTCTATGATAAAAAAAAAACATTTGTTTTAAACTGCTCTTATTCAAATTTAAACCTTCCATTATAATTTTATGTAAAAAAATTTTATTAAGTTATATTCCAAAGACCAATTTAATAACAAGAAAGTTAGTTATTTTACTAAATCCTTCCAAATTCTCAATTATTTTCAAAATTAATTGAAAATAATAGGCTGTGTATTTCATTAGAAATATAATAACGAAAAGCTTAATGCAAAAGCTTTTGTAGAGAAACTGGGAAGAGAGAAAGGGTAAAGCTCATGAAAAAAGGAGTGGTGGATACATTGTGGGTATATTTGGTGGGTAACAATCAAGATAGTTACACTAAATCTTACTTTTCATCTTAACTGTCCTGTTAGGTTTTCATTGCTATATGTTCTCAATGAAAACAATTAGTCTATCTGTCTAACACAAAGACAGAATATCCATGACCAGAAATGCAGGCAAGATTGCAATCATTCATTTATTTTATTACTACATCTGCTGTACTGTTTGGAGCTAAACAGAAAATATACATTTGTCTGTTCCCATCTCACATATTTTTCTTTTATTCTTTGACTGGTTTCAGTCTTTGGACTGCAGCCGTTCTGGAGCATCACTTTCAAAGGTTTTAGTTCTTTATATCAACCCCAGTACTTTGTCTGGTACTTGTTTTGTCAAACTCATAAGAGAAAAAAAGGCAAAGTTTACCTTAGCATAAAAGGACATAACTCGGATGGAACCAAAAACCACAAGGTATTTTTTTTTAATGCAACAATTTTGTTATGCCATCACTTGCTGATACTCATGCCTCCCCCCTACACACACACAAACATACATATATACATAGTCACACACACACACAAACATACATATATACAAAGTCACACACACACACACACACACACACACACCTATATAAATAAGTGGGAATGTTTGTCTGTTTGTCTTGAAATAACATTACCATTTCTGAACAAATCTTTACCAAATTTGTCAAGGATATCCTAATGTACCACAGAAAATTTTGTGTACAACGAAATCCGGAATCCCACCTTGGAATACACATTTTTCACATAAAATATGAAATTTCCCGAAAAGAGATGGAGAAAGACAAGAAGTTGCACTTAAGTAAGAAGCCAAATTATTATAGGTTAAGTAGGAGGTAATCATTTTTTAAGGTAGTTTTGAAGAAGGGGAGAGAGAGAGAGAGAGAGAGAGAGAGA
>JAOPJM010001291.1:33326992-33340030 GCA_027124095.1 Muusoctopus leioderma
TTTCTGTGTGTGTTACACAATATTAAAACAATTCTTTAAAAATTTCCTGAAGCAGCACCCCCACAAATTAAAATCACGAGCCGCCACTGGTCACTAGCTAATTGGTTTCCAAACGGTGTGCCATGGTAAATTGGTGTACTGCAAGATTTAGCTAGGTGCACTGCGAAAATGATAAAATTACATTTAAGAAATGGTAGAAATGGTAAAAATGCAAACTGAAATTCTAAATATAAAGTCTTAATAAATATGCTTTATTTATTGAATAGAGAAGTAAGTACTTAATAATTTTCTGGTAATCTTGTCGAATACGTATGTTAAAAAACATCCATGACCTCCGCAATAAAAAAGAGAAAGGCGAAAAAAATTTAGTGCTACAGCATTTTCTTGACGAAACTGTCGACAGCTATCCTGCCATTCACAAATATATTTTTACACAAATTTATCCAAACTGATATTAAACTGAAACACTGTTTTCCTTGTGACTTGAGACTAAAACATTTGTCTTGAATGACTTTAAATAACACAAATTGTGGCTGTTATTTATTTTCTCCCATCATGTTGTTCTCTTGGTTATTTTAACTGTTCTAATACGTTCATATACATTATTCTGTGTTGAATTTCTGAGCTTACTGTGGCTTAGCAAAAGAAATATTTTTATTAACGTAATTAAACGATGTAATGGTATTAAGAAACGCCTACTCTTTTGGTTATTCTTTATATCACGGGTGGAAAACATTTATTTTATTCTACGTTAAGCACTTATAATTAAAAACATTAAAGTATTCTCTTTCACTTTTTATAATGAAAGTAATGTGAATAGGGAAAGAGTTTCAATTCGATCTAGATTTATTTTTCACTTTTTTTATACGGAGGTCAAGGACGTTTTTTAATGTACGTATTCGGCACGATTACCAATTTTCTGTAGTTTAAATTTTTTTTAATTCTATTCATAGGTTAAACTATATAAATACCTTTTTTAATACGTGTTGACGTTATGCACAAAATTCACCAAAATATCTTTGTTTGCTCTCAAGAGTGCCATGAGGAAAAAAGCGTTTGGGAACCACTGCAGTAGCTAAATGACGACATATCGTTGTTTTGGACACCTTATGAGAGCTGGTACTTATTTCGTAAGTTAGTGGACTGAAACTAATGTAGGGAGATGATTTGTCCAAGAGTAGCATTCATAGTTGTAAGCTACAGGTTGTTGTTGTTGTTTAGTCCCAGGTCAGGCCTGATCGAGCAGACTTATGATCAAAGGCATTCCAGCCATGACCATCCCATCCTTTTTTCATATGTGCAGGGATTACATTATTCAATGTGTACTTTTCTAAGATAGCAGGGTGAGTTTTGAGGGAGATTTGGCTGCTATTTCTAGCAGATTGAGTGACCACGTAGAGGATCCCTAGTTGGCTCATAGCATTTGTGGTTGTAAGCTACAGGTTGTTGTTGTTTAGCTCCATGTCAGCCCAAATTGAGCAGACCTGTGATCAAAGACGTTCCAGTCATGACAATCCCATGTTTTGTTTGGGTAATTTTTTTAGAATATATCTAGGCCTATATTATGCAATGTGTCTCTGTTTTAAAGAGATTTGGCTACCATGTTTAGCAGGTCAAGCGACCACTTAGAGGCTCCCTAGTGGGTTTGTAGCATTTGTAGTTGTAAGCTACAGGCTGTTGTCAGTGGCATAGCTAGATGGGGAGCAAGGGAGCAACTGCTCTCTCTGGGCACACTTTTCAAAAGTGGTGCCTTTACAACAGTTTTTTAATTCTTTAGTTCACTTGTGCGATAAAAGTAAAATCTCGTTATTTTTCCGCATGGCCAAAACCTTGGAAGAACTTTCTGGACTCATTACATTATTCGACCAGCCTCCCAGTGTTTTTAACTGTCTGCTCAATCTCCTGTGATGTGTTGGTGGCTGCTGACATCTGGGGAACCGAAACAAACCCTGACATCATAACCTCCTCTCTAATGCTGGGTGACCCCATGGAGTTTCATCTTTCTCATGTCACAAGCCTCAATACCAGTAATTATCAGTTTCACACATAATGACACTATGACTGAAACATGCTGTTAATGAATGTAGTATACAATTATGTATATTATAGCTAATGAAATATTTTGCATAATGTTAGAGAAATGAGGCTGAGCTTGCATTTGGGCAACTCATTTGTTGATAACTGAAAGTCAAGGTTAAACCAAGGATCATTGCCCCAAATCTAATTACTATTATATATTCTAGTCATACACTGATACTATCATAGAATGTTTTTGTTTTTCTGATAAGGAATACCATGGAGAAAAATACTAAGAAGAAGAAACTATCTGGGTGGGACAGAAAGAAGATGAAAGAAGTTGGAAATTGAGAAAAAGTATTGTCAAAATATCAGAGATTGGATGCCTACTTTTTATTCGGAAAGCACACAATGTCTGCTGTGCCAGGTGTGGAGCCCTCTGAAGACTTGCTACCTACCTTCAGCCCAGGAGATGGAGACAGTGCCTAGGTCATTCTGGTTGCTCTGAGGTTGAACCCTCAAAAGACTTACTAACACCTATTTTTGGCCTAGGGGCTGGTGACAGTACCCTGGCTGCTGTGGCTGCACAGGTGGTGGAAATGACAAAGTAAAACTATGTGCGATCATTGACACACATATGAAATACTTAACAGATCCACACCTGTTCTGTGAAACACCTGTAACACCTGATCTCATACATGCTCTTCTTGAGTTAGGCCCTTGTTAGCCAGGTCTTAAAGATAATTTTGACAGTTTTCCAAAAGATGAAGCTGGACGTCATTTGAGTACAACTTGGTACAAGAAACAAGTTAAAAGTAGTTGTGAAATGGATAGGCACGGGTTGGTTTACTCACCAAGGGCAAACACTATGCTATGTTTAGCTTGTTGGCTTTACGCAAATCGGTTGGATGTTTGTAGTGATCCAAAAACTGGTTGCAAGACTTTTGTTAAAAGTACACACCAAATTCGAAAACATTAAAAACATGAAACCCACAAAAAAGCGGGGAAAGATCTTTTTCTTACTAAATTTCGTTTGTTCAACGACAGAACTGTGTTGGCTGGCCTTGTAAATGCAGAAAGAAAAGAGATAGAGAAAAACAGGATGATTCTAACCCGTATTATAGATGCAGTTCTCTATTTGGGAAAACAGGGATTGGCATTTTGTGGTCATTGCGAGTATCAAGGTTTAGGTTCCCCAAGTACAAATGAGGGCAATTTTTTAGAACTTATTAAGGTATTCGCCAAAAATGGTACATTACTGGAGCAACATTCATTACTGGGTGATCGAAATACAACATATCTCAGCCCTGACATACAAAATGACCTGATAGACTCCTTATCAGTACTGGTTTTATCAAAGATAATAGCTGAAATCAAGGTGGCTAAGTTCTAATAATTGTTGACACTACTATTGACATCAGCAGAATTGGTCAAATTCCTTTATCCTTGCGATATGTAACAGTACACAGTGATGCAGTGGAACGATTTATACAATTCAGCAAACTACCAGAAGCAAGGGCTGAACATTTTTTCAACATTCTTCTTCCTGCAATCAAAAACTTAGGGCTGTCAATAACTATGTGTTACAGTCAGTCTTACAATGGAGCAAGTACCATGTCAGGTTAACTATCAGGTCTCCAAACAAAGATTAGGGAAGATGCTCCAAATGTACTCTTTACACACTGCTGTGCACATAATTTAAATTTGATTCTAATTGATGCAGTAAACTCTAATATTCAAACCAAGATGTTTTTTTGGAACTCTAGAAAGTGTCTATACCTTTTTGTCTGGCAGTTTACCTTGTCTTTCAGTACTAAAAGAAGAACAACGCAAACAGATCAAATCTTTTGCACTGACTCTAAAGAAACTTTGTGATACTAGATGGGCATCCTGAAAGTCAGCAGCAGAGGTAGTCTTGCAAAATGTATTAGTGCTAGTAGTTGCTCTACAAAGAATTCTGGATGGTGAGATAGAAAACTGTACTCTTAAGCAGCTTGCTGAGGCAAAGAGTATACTGGAAACACTCAGTATTTATGAATTCTTAGTTGTTCTTATATTCTGGAGTAATGTGCTAGACAAGGCTTTTAATTTATCCACACATTTACAGAAAAGTAGACCGGATCTGATTTGATTTAGTTCTTTGATTTAGTTTTTTGATTTAGCTTCTCATTTGATTTAGTTTTTTGAAAAAGGTATGAAAAATATGCCAAATGAGTATGAATCTCAATTCAAACAGATTGAGAATGAAGCATCTGAGTTAGCTTGAAAATGTGATATTAACACAGAATGTGAAAGAATAATTACAGAGGATGAATGAATATTTGATGCTCAAAAGAAATTCATGGTTGAATCCTACTTAATGTCCTTAGATTCCTTAATAAATAGCACAGGGAAAAGATTTGAGCATTTTAAAAATATGGTTTCCAAATTTAGTGCTCTAGATTGACAATGCAAATAATGAGAACAAATTAGAATTCTTAGAAGACACATACTCAGACGTCATCGACAGTCAAACTGAAATCGTAGAAGAGTTTCGTTCATTCAAAGATATATACAAAGAAATAATAAGCACCAAGCAAATTCAAGTATCGAGAAACTGACCATCAACAATGATCACATGTGTTTCATTTATCCTAACCTGTCCACATTGTGCCACATTTTTCTGACCTTACCAATAACTAGCACAGTTGTGGAATGATCTTTTAGTCGGCTGAAACACATAAAGTCCTACCTTCGTTCTACAATGGGCGAGGATAGATTGTCTGGGTTTGCTTTGCTCTCCATTAAAAGAGTTGGCTACTGAGGTGGATTACAATAAAGTAATAGATAACTTTGCTAGAATGAAGCCTAGACGAAACAGTTTGTTGTAGTTCCTTCATACATTTTTCACATTGCTTCGTTTTATTTTCATTTTACATTTAAAGTTTAAATAATTAAATAACACGTGGGTTTTTATTATGTTTTGAAATTTATGAGCTAACTGTGAAACATTTTTTTATTGTGTTTGGTTTTAAATACAAAATAACAATTATGTACTCCCTTTAAAACTGTATCTTCCTTGTGTTTTGATTTTAAACACAAAATAAAAATGTATAATGAGTTTAAAATTATTTGGTATTTGTCATGATGCCTTTTTTTATGTGCTCGCTCCCCCTAACTTTTGAACCTGGCTACACTGCTGGTTATTGTTGTTGTTTAGCTCCAGGTCAGCCCAGATTGAGCAGACCTATGATCAAAGACATTCCAGTTGTGGCAATCACATCGTTTTTTTCAGACATAATATGTCTAATGTTATAATATATCTAATGTGGTAATATATCCAATGTGTCCTTCCTTTTTTAAAACAGTAAAACGTGATATGAGAGAGATTTGACTCCTATTTCTACCAGATTGAGTGACTATGTTGAAGTTCCTTCAGTGGCTTTTGTAAGCCACAGGTTATAATGTACCACTACAAATCAACTTTTGTTCATCTCAAATACTGTGCTTTCATCAAGTTAGTACCAGTTAACAAAGTGGCCATCCACCTCAGAACGTTTTGATTTTCTGTTGAATGTTTTACTTGCTATTAAGTAACATTTATGGTTCTCTTAAATACTTTTTCAAAGATATTTTAGGAGTATATCATTTGCTAATATTTTTACTCTAACTTAAATTAGTCATTTTTTTGCACCCACTTTTCTAAGCATAATTTACAACATTTTATCCGACAGAGCTCTGAAAGCATATATTACAGTATATTTTCCTTTATATTTTCCCACGATGTTTTATGATATCTGATATGGTGTAATTTTGAAGGGATATGTACTAATATTTCAGTATTAGATTTTCCATCCACACAGTCTCACCAGTTTCAAAACTTGAAATTACATATATTATTGAAAATAACATAGAATTTATTAACTTCGTTTATTACATAGATGATGGCATTTAAACTGCTAAACGCCATATCTGTCTAACATATAAATCTAGAGGGAAATTAAGAAGAGAAATAAATTTTGTAAACAGAATAGGTTTTGTTAAAATGTTATGACGATGATAATGATGATGATAATAAATAATGATAATGATGAAAATAATGATGATAATAACAATAAGTATTTCTTTAAAATAATAATACTAATTATCTCGGCCTATGATACTTTACAGATAGAAGTTACAGACAACTAAAATGTATGAACTATTTAATAAAAGCTGCCATAAGAAGATTTACTACAAGACAGAATAAACATGAATGATGTAAAAGATTACATAGGTACTGAGATGTAAGATCACATAAACCAGATGTGTTTGTGTGACAGACTTCAAGAGAAGTGCAGTGTAAGACAACAAACAATTTATACTTTGTTTCTGATAAGGTTCCATGGGATGGTATTAGTGGACAAAGACAGAATCAAACATAAATGTTCACAAAGGATATCAAATTCAGACATGAAGGTATTTGCTTTAAAGTCTATGAGAAATTTAGAGTTTTAGCAGAATTTATCAGTTTCCAGTCCTCTTCTCTTCTTCCCTACATTTAGAATGGTTGACAGCACAATTCACAACCAGATTCTATGCAGAAGAGTCATTTTTCTTTTCCATATATCAATTTGAAGAATTACAAAACATGCATGCATCTTAGAAAAACAGCAGTAATTAAAAGGATTTTATGAAAAGATGGCTAAAAGGAGGTTAATTAGTGCTTGCATCTTTAATACAACAGCAATGAGTAGCCAATCCCATTTCTTATCTTAAAAAATAATGAAGAATTCATGAAGTAGCCTTGTTATTATAAAATACCAATCACAGTCTGTTGTATTGTTTACAACTTACCGTAAATGTAATCTAATTCTCAACATTGTATTGTTATAGCATCTATTAACTTGATGTTGTTATTATTGTTGATGTTTTTAGCTTAACTCTTTTGATACCAACCCGCCTGAAACCGCCCCAGGTTCTATGATAAAAAATCATTTGTTTTAAAGTGTTAATATTGAAATTTAAACCACCCATTATAATTTTATGCAAGAACTTTTTGTTAAATTATATTCCAAACACCAACTTGATAACGAGAAAGTTATTTTACTAAATCCCTCCAAATTTTTGATTATTTTCAAAATTAATTGAAAATCATAGGCAGTGCATTTCATTACAAATATGCTAATGAAAGGGTTAAGTCAGCCCTGACTGAGCAGACATATGATCAAAGGCATTCCAATCCTGGCCATCCCATCTTTGTTGTACATCTAAGACACTGTCCAATGTGTTCTTCCTTTTTTAAAGACAATAGGGTGTGATTTGAGGGATTTTGGCTGCTATTTCTGGAGGTTGAGTGATTTCATGGAGGCTCCCTCAATGGCTTCGGTTCAATCTATTCACTTGAAGTTCTACTGTTTTAATGACCTTACCAATACAGACAGCAGGAGCAACAGTCACATTATGGGTATAGTTTTTAATTACTGGAGTGTTTCACATAACTTCCATACATGATGATATCAAAGAATTTTCCCATCATATAGAATCAAATGTAAAGCATGTAAGTCAGAACACAACAGAAACACAGAAAGTTTTTAAAAAATTGAAGGTAATCATCTACCTAAATGGCAGATGTTAATTCCCCTATCATTTTAACTCACTAAAATGCTTCTATCATTGTCACTAGTCTAATTAACCTTATACTTTAAGATGTAGAATACTAACACTCTAATTACTGTTCTGTATTATTATTATATTTGGTAGTCATAACTGCTACTTTGTTTCTAAATCCTTTATTCCTTGCAGCTACCACTGTTAACTCACATGTGATATCCTGATTTCATACTTAAATACTCACTCATATATATTATACTACAAGTTGCATCAATACAAAAAGGGGACATTATATAACTAATATCTCTTTTACCTGTATTCTTCAAACCTGAATAATCCTTTGACTTGTGGCCAATAATTATTAAAAAAAAACTAAAAGTTATGGTTGGGTGGTTAAAAAGTTTACTTTTGCAACCACGTGATTGCATGGCATCTTAGGCAAGTGTCTTCAGCATAGTCTTGGGAATTTATGCTTATAATTTTTGTGGATGTGTATCAGTGAAGGATGTAAACATTGGCAAACACCAGGTGGTCTTCAAACAAAATCCTTTATGGGAACAACGTCCTTTTCACAGTTACAGATACTCCCTTGTCACTCTTGCCATTAGAAATACTATGAACCAGGTCCACTAGAAACCTGTAACCAATGATGCTATTGTTCACAACTTGCAATATAAAATATATAAATAAGTAAAAACAAATTCATGACTCACAAGAAATGGGTTGAATTATAGAGTATGCATTCAGCAGATTTGTTGTTCAGTGGTGATAGAATATATATTCAGCAAATTTGTGGCTCACAAGTAATGGATTGAACTATAGAGGAGATATTCAGCAAATTTGTGGCACGGTGGTGATGGGTTGAATTATAGAGGAGATATTCAGCAAATTGCTCAGAACTTTAAGGTTCGGATTTCAAATCTTACATTAAAGAATTCCCAAAACAATAGTCATAGAACAGTAATTTATTGACTGTATATACATTAAGGTAAATTATCATGCTTAAAGAGCAAAACACTTTTTAATCTACAGTCATCTAGTACATTATTCACTTGATTGTCTCTACTTGGGCAGTGTCACCTTCTCCATTGAACATTTTTGTAACTATTTCTTTCATTCAGTTCCTTTTAATGATGAAACAAGTTGAAAGAAAGCTCCACTCCCTTACCTTTCCTCTGCAATAATTATGCGACTGGTGTTATTGGCGTGTGTGCAAACTTGGTACTTGACTTTAAGTGTTGAACTTTAAACCCAGCACAAAGGCCTACTTAACTGGTTAGCCTCTAGGAATTAGCTGACTAATTCCTAATGAATTAACAAAAACAAAAGAAACAAACTTTCTGTTGGACTACTGAGTTTTTCCAAGATCTCTGTGGAACATCTTCTGGCTGTTCTACTTCTTCCTAGCCAGTGGCCAACCTATCAGAAGGTCCATAATATCTGTTGATTATCAGCTAAATCACACAGAACATACAAAAAGTTTTACTGATCAGGATAGAATGTCAGTGACAAAATATCTTTGAAAATGCCTTCTAATATTAACCCTTTTTCTTCTTTTCAACCATATGTGTTGTGTGTGCATGTGGGAGAGATAGGTAAGCTAATGAATATGTTTTTGGCTTTTTCTTTTTGTTATTCTAATTATACTGTTTTCTTTTTTTTTATTCTACTGCCAGTTATGACATATTCTCTGGAAGAAGGAACTGGGAAGTATCACTTGTCGGACCGCTCTTAATATTTCAGCTGACCTTCTAGGTACTTAATATTGACCCTTATATAATGTTCAAGTGCCTCGTTGTTGAGATTCATCACTTGTTAACACTGGCAAGATGAGAGATCCATTTAGTAGAAAGAGACCAAAAAGTTTGGCTGAATTGTCTGCGACACAGTATTGGTGGTGTTGTTGGTGGTAGTGTTGGTGGTGGTGGTGGTGGTGTTGTAGTAGAGTTAATTAGCTCTGATAGCAGTTGTGTTTAGATAAGTTTGTGAAAGTGTTGTTGTCAGTGGTGGTGGTAATGATATTCTATAGTAGTTGACTATTGTAATGGTGATTAGTTTTACAGTAGTGATAGTAGTGGTAATGGAAATTGCATTTGTTGTTTGTGGCTATCATGGTATGGATGGTGGCATTTTTAGAGATAGTGGCTTTAATAAAGGTTAGTAGACAGAGTGCAATGGTGGCAGCATCAGCATCAGCAGTATCAGGTTCTTGGAAGTAGGTGTGGTTATATTTATGAAGATAATAATGATGATGATGATAATAATGGTGATATGCAATATTGCTGGTTATGCAATTATTAAAAATTTATTAAACAATCTATTTAGAACATAGTTTTGAAATCGAATCTCTTTCTCGCTTTTTCTCCCTCCCTCTCTCTCTCTCTGTCAAACACACACACACACACACACACACATATAGTCATTTGAAGCTAATGATTCACTTCGTGGCTACTCAAAGATTCTCACCATGTATTATCCATCAGACACAAAAAGATTTTTGTCACCTGATAGATCATATGTGGTGAAAAACTCTGAGTACCATTGGAGTGAATCATCAGCTTCAAATGAATAAATAAACTCATTTAAATGCATTCATTACTTTTTCTGTCGTTTGTTTACCCAAATGTATATATACACATATACAAATAAAATGACACTACTGTGTGTGTATATATACGTGAGTATATATATAAATATATATATATATATATGCATGTATGTATATGCATGTATGTATGATTATTTGTGTGACACATACTGCAGGCCAAGTCATCAGGGCATCATCCTTCTAGTTGAAGGATCAATGTTGAGTATCCTGCTACTGGCTCTACAATGTATCCATCAAGCAAATGAGGGAACCTCTATGTGGTCTATTGACTTGCTAAAATCAGCAGCCAAATCTCCCTCAAATTACACTTTTCTGTTTTAAAAATGGGGTATATTTGATTTAATAATGTAGTCCTAGACATACTAAATCTGAAAAAAAATACAGGATGGGTACGGCTAGAGTGTCTTTGATCATAGGTCTTCTCAATCAGAGCTGACCTGGGACTAAACAATAACAACAACAGTAACATGTGGTTGTGAAGTGGACATCTTAACCACACAGTCATGCCTGTACCTACAAATAGTTATATGTGTGCTATTCAGAAGACGTGGTTGGTGATGGATACTGGAAGTGAGTGATGGGTATGTGGTTTCTAGTAGTGAGAGTGAATAGTGGGCAACTGTTGGTCATGTGTAAAAGGAAGAGGGAAGGAGTAGATAGCATAGATAAAGTTTGTGTGAGTATGGCAGTATATATGTGTGAATGGATGGATAAGAGAGTTGGTGAAGGGAAGGAGTTAGAGTAAAACTAATTGATTGTTTATTCCAGCAACAGTAGCCATCCCCAACTGGAAAATTAAGCAGTGTCCAAAGAGATAATGTGTGGCTGGTATGCCATTGTGTTGGGGAAGTCCACAGACAGCAATATGGTGGTAGGAGTAGATTGTGGAGTTAAAGTGGCATGCAACAGGATCAAGAGGTCTAATGCTGTTGTGTTGAACATCAAGCAAAGGCTCTTTGAGTCAATCAACCAACCTTTGACCAGTCTCACTCATATATAGGGCTGCTCAAATTTGGCATTTTATGCAATATATTTAAGATGTACATAAGCTGTATTAATCTCACAAGCTGGATAGAGAGGGTTTCAAATGTCATGAATGCTGCTACTCATCCTCCGCCAACTAAATAAATAAAGTTAAAGACAATGAGTTTTGTAAAATCTGACATACTTTTTTACTTGTTTCAGTCATTGGACTGGGGCCATGCTGGGGCACCGCCTTGAAGTTGATTAGATTAGATCAACAAACAAACAGATATGGAGACAAACACAAACACACACATATATACATATATATATATATATACGACGGGCTTCTACAGTTTTCGTCTACCAAATTCACTCATTGGTCGGCCCGAGGCTATAGTAGAAGACACATACCCAAGGTGCCACGCAATGGGACTGAACCCCAGACCATGCGGTTGCGAAGCGAACTCCTTAAACACACAGCCATCTGCGCCTATATTATATATATTATATATATATATATGACGAGTGCCCTGGCAGTTTCTATCCCCCTTATTTCTCTCAGAAGGCTTTGGTCGATCCGATGCAATGGTTGAAGACACTCGCCTAAGGTGCCACTCAGTGTGATCGAACTCGGAAACATGTGATTGCGAAGCGAACTTCTTAACCACACAGCCATACCATAATGTCTAGACTATCCAGAATAAATCTTCTGCTAGTATCAGACTCACACAAACGCGCACGCACACACACACACACACACGCGCACACACGCATACACACATACACACACACACGCACACACACGCACACGCGCACACACATACATATATACATACACACACACACACACACACACACATGTATATATATATATGTATTCATATGTGTATCTTTAACCGCTTTATATCGTCATAGTATATAAGCATCGGTGAGGAAACCAACAGGAATGGTGCTTTTCGAACGCACTACCTTGCACCGGGCTAGTACCTCTCTTCTGATTCTCGTCGTCAGAAATGTAGTGAGCGATTAACCAGTTGGACACCACTTACAACCAACGGGCGTTATTGTTAAACAAATTACGATATAAGATACAATCAAATTGACTGCTTGTGTACCTCATTTGGCAAGCTTAGTCGAGTAGTGTTCTTTTATATAACGATACACAAAGCAGGATAGATACAGAAAGACAGCTGTGTTGTAAGATCTAGATACTTGCATTGTGGGGAGAATTAGTGATCCTGGGAATGAATTAATGCTAAACATAGACGAGTAAATCAGATCTTAAATATATCTCTAAATAGGTGGTTTACCTGGTTTAAAGCTGTAATTTGCCCAAATCGCAATTTGCGTTACACGATAATCAAACGTGAAGAGGTCAGTGACCATGAGACTAACAACTACTTCAGGATAGGTGATATTGATATGGTTGATGTTCAGAGTTGTACTTCGCCCCCTTCAATATAAGCCAGTAAATCAATATAAGCCAGTAAATCAATGTGAGCCAGTATATTATTGAATCGGTTCGTTAATTTCAGAGTAATCAATGAGTAGATCTTTTTTTTCTCTTTCGTATAAATCATGAGCCCAGCGTTTAGTTTTGTTATAGAAGTGGAAACATATAGTTATGGGAAGGATAGAGGCAACATACTTTGATACTTTACATATGTATATGTAAAATGACAATAATTGTCGCTCGTTTCAGCACCACCATCTGGTCCTAAATTTAGTTGAAACAACTCAGTTACCGATATTCAGGACAGATCTCCGATCGGAGGATAACTTTCTCCCTTCATCCCACTTGTCTTAATACACTTAAATTTGATATGCAGGCTATAACATCATATTATTCAGTTAAAGGAATATATATATATATATAT
>JAOPJM010001291.1:33472477-33484755 GCA_027124095.1 Muusoctopus leioderma
CTTCTACAGTTTCCGTCTACCAAATCCACTCACAAGGCATTGGTAGGCCCGAGGCTATAGTAGAAGACACTTACCCATATATATATAGTTCAATCATTCATATCAATTTGGATAACGTGGTGTACCGGTGTGGAACTCTGGGTCCTACAGGACATTGAGAGTTAACTCTTAACGTCCCGTTAAAAATATTTCTTAAGTCCTGTAATCAATCACTCTGTAGAAAATGCCTAAAAATGGGTTTCTGCAGCTTATATTTATTATAAAATTTACAGGTAGGAAACCCAGGTGTTTGTGGTGTTTTCACAGAAAAATAGTTCACTTTTACCCTATAAATATATATATATATAGTTCAATGATTCATGTGAATTTGATGATGTGGTGTCGTGTGGGACTGTGTCCTACAGGATGTTAAGAGTTAAATTGTACTTTTTTTTCTTCATCTAGTCATTGAAAACCCTAGAGTAAAGGTTTTATTTTATTTTTATTTATCTTTTATTGTTTTTTGGTGGGTATTACCCAAAGTACCGTTTAGTGGGATCAAACTCAGCACCACGTGGCTGCAAAGCTAACTTCTAAACAACAACCACAGCCATGCCTGCTCATAATGGTTTCTAACATAGGCACAGAGGAAGGCCAGACATTTTAGGGGGAGGGGTAAGTCAATTATATTGAGCTCCAGTACTTGACTGATGCTTTGTTTATCAACCCTGGAAGAACAAAAGGCAAAGTTGAGCTTGGCGGGATTTGAACTCAGAGCACAGTGAGCCAGAAAGAATACTACAAGGACACGAGTGTATTGTATACAGTGCTCATAATAATAATAATAATTGTTTCTACCATAGGCACAAGGCCAGAAATTTTAGGAGGAGGGGTAAGTCGATTAAATGGACCCCAGTACTTGACTGGTATTTTGTTTATCGACCCCTGGAAGGATGAAAGGCAAAGTTGACCTCGGTGGGATTTGAACTCAGAACGCTAAGAGCCGGAACAAATACCATTCCTGACGCTCTAACAATTCTGCCACTCCACCCCCGCCCTCATGCCTGCACATAATAACAACAACAACAACAACAATCTTTATTAGAAATAAAATTTTAAAACAAAAAGCCAATTCTTTTTAATAGGTTATCATATAGAAATACGTAACTTACTTATAGAACGCCTGGGAATCACACCACCTGTTCCCAACAGATAAACTCCCGCCCTTCGTTTGATTCTGAAAGAGATAAAAGAAAGCTGGTTTCACTCATGTCATTCATTATTGATAACATTAACAACAATATCAACAACAAAATTATCTTGTTGATATGTTGTTGTTGTTGTTGTTGTTGTTGTTGTAGTTGTTGCTGTCAAACAATCTATATAATAATGATTGTGCTGCAATTTCTGTCCATCTGTCACACACATGTTTCAGTCTTATTATGACCTCATCAATGAAGCACAGAAATGTTATTTCAGTGAGCAAAATATACTAAAAAAAATAAAATAAATAAATAAGTAAATAAATAAACCAAAATAAAAATTAAAAAAATTAATTATTTAGGCGCAGGCGTGGCTCTGTGTGGTTAAGGAGTTCGCTTCGCAACCACGTGGTCTCGGGTTCAGTCCCACTGCGTGGCACCTTGGGCAAGTGTCTTCTACTATAGCCTTGGGTCGACCAATGCCTTGTGACTGAATTTGGTAGATGGAAACTGCAGAAGCCCGTCGTATGTATATATGTATATATGTATGTGTGTTTGTGTTTGTCTCCGTATCTGTTTGTTTACCTCCTGTTACTTAGCGGTTCGGCAATAGTGACTGATAGAATAAGTACTGGGGTAGATCTGATCGACCTCTAAGGCAGTGCCCCAGCATGGCCGCAGTCAAATGACTGAAACCAGTAAAAGAGTAACTATGGAATTGGTGCTATTTTATGGGTCCACTGGTAAACAAGGTTTGATGACACACCTGTATGTTATGGGCCAGTCTGAATATCTCCTGGAAAAAGCATCCGACCAAACAAAGACTATATGGCAATCTCAATGCAATCAATGACGTCATTAATGAGACGCATGTGTTTTGTGGGACATTGCTGGTGAGCTAAGCAAGAACTTGTAAGCATTGTTCTCCTATGGACACCCCAACATGGATATACTTTGGTCAGCCGTCTAGCAAAAACATTCATCAACCAGCTCTGTATGGACACTGGATGTTGCTTTGCTGCCCTTCTGAATGCTATGCGGGATGGTGATGGGTGGTGTGATCCAGTCAGGCAAATCCGAGCAAGCTCGACCAGATGATGATGTGTCTGCATTCACCCCGGAAGGGTTGAGCCGGCTCCAACCAGTGAATCCACAGCATCGCAAACAGAAGCCGACCATCTGTGGCAATTACAGATGTCCAACATGGTGATTGCCAACCAGTCATGACGCAAACGGTGGACACCATATATGTGAGGGCCAGATATCAATTCAAGATCCAACTTGATTATATTAATCCAGACTTTCAGCTGTCTACCTTGTTGTTTGCGCCATCCTGGGAAGGGCTCTGGTGCAACTGCTTTGAATGAGTTTGCCTAGTGGATGACGGAGTTTAACAGGGTGACTCCTAAACTTTTTGCTTCACTATCCCTTGGTTTTCCACCTTTTCTTGAGTGTCTGCTATCTTAGAGCATTAAGCAGAATATTGTCACGCAGCACTATGGAAAATAACACTGCAAATTTCAAGAGGGTTAACAATAAATCCAATGATCCTTTAAGAATACTTTCATGGGCTGGATGGAGATTTTTTGAAGTAGCATTTTATGGTCAGATGCCCTTCCTGTTACCAACCATACTGATTTTAAGTATTGGAATTATTTCACCAAACTACCAAACAGCCAGATATTTTGTTTTATGGATAATGTAGTCCTAGATACACTATGTTTGAATAAAAGATGGGATGGTCACAGCTGGAACATCTTTGATTATAAGTCTGCTGGATCAGGACTGACCTGGGGCTAAACATCAATAACAACTACAGCCACTAATACTATCTAATATACTATGCATTGGATAATGTAGTCCTAGATACACTGTGTCTCAATAAAAGATGAGATGGCCATGGCTGGAACACTTGATTGTACGTCTATTGGATCATAGCTGACATGGGGTTGAACAACTACAGCAACAACTATAGCCATAAATACCAACTAATATACGATACATTAGATAATGTAGTCCTTGATACACTATGCCTGAATGAATGACAGGATGGTCATGGCTGGAATGCTTTTGATCATAGGTGTGCCTGATCATGGCTGATGTGTGGCTAAACTTCAACAACATGCAAAGATGATGCTTGCTGTATTACAGACCCATCCAACCCATAAGCAGCATACAGAAATAGACGTTAAATTATATGTTGCTGATATTTTACTGTTCTTTTACTGTTCACTTTCTTGTCTTGCTGTATTTTATCCTGTGTACTCTGCCATGTACCTTTGGCTATATTTACTGTCTTTCTTTACTTCTCTTACCACTGCTTTCTGTTGTCTCCTCTTCTACCCATTTTCAGATAAGTTGTAGTGCACCTGAGCACTGTATACAATAAACTTATTGTTATTATAATAATGGTAATAATAATAAAAATAATGTTAATTAATCCTTATACATTATGTATATAATTTTTCCACATGTTTCTCTTTCAGTACATTGCATTGCCACCAATACGATCATGGCCTTATCAAAATGGTTGGGCGTTTTCTTGCTGGCTTCGGCTGGATCCAGTGACAGGGGTTACCGTTGAAAAAGAAAAACCGTATCTCTATTGGTATGTATATAATGTTTCCCCTTTACTCTTATAGTTTGGCAAAAATTCTCTTGAGAAGATTGTGTTGGTATGGACATGTAATGTGTATGGGTGATGACAGGTGGGTGAAGAAGTGCCAAGTGATCCAGGTGGAAGGAAGGCGCATGGAAGAGGTAGACCAAGCAAGACATGGACAGAGGTGGCAAGCATGGAAAAGCGGACGTAAAATGATGATGATGATAATGAAGCTAGCTGAGAGTTGCATCACACTGGATTAGCAGAATTCATGGATTGTCAGACAAAGTGCTATACAGTATATAGTTTCAGCCATTTATATTCTCAGTTCAAATCTTGTTGAAGTCGGCTTTGCCTTTCGTTCTTCAGGGTGTTGAGAATGTATATACCAGTCGTGTACTTGGGGTCAGTAGAATCGATCAGTAATGAGCAGTTGCTGGTTGATGCACACCTACAGACACCGCATGCAACAGGATGCATGACATAGGCAGTCATTGGCTATGATTTCTGAAAAGAAAAAAAAAATACTGGGTCTACTATTTTTACACCTCACTCTGACTTCTGCTACTTACACTGTCTCCTTGGGAAAGTCTCATAACTCATATTATCTCTCTCTATCTATCTCTATCTCTCTATCTCTCTCTCTCTCCTTTTACTTGTTTCAGTCATTGGACTGTGGCCATGCTGGGGTACCGCCTTGAAGGGGTTTATTTTAGCCATTCAGATCAACCCCAGTATTATTCTATTGGATACTCTTACTACCTCAATTACTTTATCTACCCACTTTTCTGCTAGCAATATGCCTACTCCACCCACCCCATCACTGTTACCCATCCAGAAGAATTTGTACCTCTGTTGTCTTCCTGTGAGGAGCCTAGCTGAGGCTCCTCTCCATCTTGTCTCTTGCACAAAACACACATCTACTTGCCTTCGTTCCAGCATCTCCACAATCTCACCTGACCTACCTTTCATAGTGCCAACGTTGATAGTGGTGGATCTAAAGTTTTGGACAAGGAAGGAAGGGGGTTTCCGGGGTGGGGCAGGCATGTTGGTTTCCAATTTCTGCATCTGAAAAGAGATTTTCTGCGGCCATGTGGCCATATACGAGAGGTTCTCAGACATGATCATTTTCACCTTTAACTGATTTGCTATTTATTCACACATTCATTAACGAACTATTGCCGAAATTATTTTCAGTTAAGATTTGCTATACGGTAGCTAGGTAATTTGTGCATTGAAAATGAAACTGTCAGAGATTGTAGGATGGATGTATTGGAGAAATATTTACGGAAACTGGTGCTCATTACTAGTTCCCAAGGGAGAATATTGGGAATAATCTTAACGGAACTGGTGGTGGGGGTAGGTATGGGCAGGCGAGAAAATTAATATCTTATTTTGCTATACTGTGATCGAAATGATGTTAGCGATTATGAAGCCAAAAGTGGAATGAATGAATGAAGACAAAGGCAGCTAAAGAACGGTGTAGAAGATAGATAGATAGATAGATGGAAGTGAGTGAGCACATGGTTAGCGAGTAAAATAACACTTAAATTTTGCAATAACACTGAGCTACCATAACACTCTTACATAGTTTCTACCTAAAATTGTTACCAAAATTAATAAACATTATTTTTATATAATCAACAATGTGTTCAATATTATAGAATTTAAAAAAAAATGAAAAATAATCAAATATTCTACGATATATATATCATCATCATATACGATATATATATATATCATCATCATCATTATCATCATCGTTTTACGTCCATGTTTCCATGCTAGCATGGGTTGGACGAAGATTTCTTGAGGCAGCATTTTACGGTCAGATGCCCTTCCTGTCACCAACCATACAGATTAAGTATGGGAATTCTATCACTGAACTACCGAATGGATGGGCATTTGTTATTTGGAGACATAAACAAACTCACCGGATGATCGATAAATGTTCAGCGGTGACGTGCACACACGCACACACACACACACACACACGTGCACACACACACGACAGGCTTCTTACAGTCTCTGTCTACCAATACCACTCACAAGACATTGGTTGGCCCGAGGCTATAGTAGAAGACGCTTGCCGAAGGTCCCATGCAGTGGGACTGAACCCGAAACCACGTGGTTGTGAAGCAAACTTCTTAACCACGCAGCCATATATATATATATGTATATGTGAGACGTGGTCCCTCGACTTGCCTAGGAGAGTGGTGACTCCATACACAACCGACGCAGGCTGAAATCACCCATCCAACCCATGCCAGCATGGAAGGTGGACGTTAAATGATGATGATGATATATATGTATATGTATATGTATCAGTAGTTCTGTTACTTGTACTTTTACACCTCGTACATCACTCCCCTTCTATTCACACTCTTGATTACATTTGCCTTCAAGAATGGAGACTATGTAGAATATAGGAGACACTTTAGCTTAGCAGGAGACAAGGTATCCTCTCTAGTGTTAGTGCCACAATGAAATACACCCAGTACACTCTGTAAAGTGGTTGGTGATTGAAAGGGGACAACATAGGGCAGAGAGGACTCTTTAGTCGTGTCGTAGACATGACAACCTCTCTAGTGTTGGTGCCACAATAAAATGCACCCAGTACACTCTGTAAAGTGGTTGGTGAGAGGAAGGGCATCCAGCTGTAGAAACAAAGCAAAATGAAATTTGTGAACCGAGATGTGGTCCCCCCAACCTGTCTTGGTGAGTGATGACTCCAGATAAGAATTGACCTGGGCTGAAATCACCCATGCCAGCATGGAAAGCAGACGTAAAACGACGATGATGATGAGGTTTAGATATCACTTATTTTATAATTCATATTCCAAATTGGTTGGTGAATCAGTACTCTTTGATTAGCCAAGTTTACTTAGTTGTAAATAGAGACTATGGTGAAGTATAGCTCACAGTGGCAACTGGTGCACCTAACTGTAGGTAGGTCAGGTATTGTGATGATAGTGTACACTGCACTTGCTATGGAGTTGAATACATTCTCAGATATGTGGTATGGAGCATCCACCACACATGCACACACACACACACACACACACACTACTCAAGCATCTACAATATAGCACCTACAATACATACAGTTCATACAGCGAGGGTTGCACGGCCTGCTAGAAATAGCAGCCTAATCTCCCTTAAATCACACCCTACTGTCTTAAAAAGAAGCAAGGACTTACTGGACAATGTAGTCCTTGGTATGCAGAAAGATGAGATGGTCATAGGCAGAATGTGTTTGATCAGGGCTTGTTTGGGGCTAAGCAACTATAATTTTTCATACATCTGTGATTGTATACCCTATTACACTGGCACACTGTTCAAACAATCTTGTAGGTATATTGTTCATACCCACACTTGCTCACGTAACTCAGAGTACATATACCATTTACCCATACATCTATGAACCAACAAGGGAAGCCTATACGTGGTTACTTGACCATGTAGAAAGCACACCAAATCTCCCTCAAATCACACCCTACTGTCTTAAAAAAGAAAGTACACATTAGTAATGTAGTCCTAGGTAGGCTGTGTGAAAACAAAACAAACAAACAAGACTGGATGCTGGAACATCTTTGATCATATGTCTTCTAGATCAAGTCTGTCCAACATCTCATACATTTGGTTTGGTGTAGTCACAGATATGTATGTGTGGGTGTGGTTCTATGTCTGAGGTGATAAGAAGGGCATCTAGTCGTAGAAAACCATACCAAGAATGGAACGTACAAGTGAGACAAGGTCCCCAACTCCAGCAGTGATGACCTGTCCAACCCATGCCAGCATGGAAAAGTGAATGTAAAATGATGATGATGTTCAATATACACTTGCAGGGAAGTGTGAAGAGTTTGGCATATGTACATTCATTTAACCCTTTTGTTGCCATATTTTTAATGAAATACACTGCCTATGATTTTCACATGATTTTGAAAATAATGAAGAATTTGGAGGAATTTAATAAAATAACTAATTTTCTGGTTATTAAGTTGGTGTTTGGAAGATAACTTAACAAAAAGTTCCTACATAAAATCATAATGGAAGGTTTAAATATGAATACTTTAAAACAAATTTTTTTTTATCATAGAACCAAGGGTGGTTTCAGGCAGGTTAGTATTAAAAGGGTTAAACAATACCACAGTTTTCACATCAGTATCTAGGTGGATATTTATTTTAAAGCCTCTTACATTGCTCTTCAATCTGTTATTAAGAGACATCTCCTTGAAACTTTCTGTTTGTCCTTTTCAGTTTCCGTACAAGCAAAGGAGTTGGATACTCAGCCCATTTCCTTGGAAGTTCTCTTGTGATAACCTCAATGAAGCTGAAAGGCAAAGGATTTCAACATTGCGTGAAATATGAATTTGCCCCCAGGAAGGTAAAGCAGCTGTTTGTTATTGCTAATATTCTTTCAAAGCATTGTTATTATATTGTATTGTATTTATTTATTTATTTTATTATTATTGTTAGAGGTCAACTTTACCTTTCATCCTTCCGGAGTTGATAAAATAAAGTACCAGTCAACTACTGGGGTTGTTGGCCTTGTGCCTATGTTAGAAACAATTATTATTGTGAGAGGAATTATATGTAGTGTGCAAGAAAGAAGATTGTGTTGGTATGGACATGTAATGCGTATGGGTGAAGAAGTGCCAAGTGATCCAGGTTGAAGAAAGGTGTAGAAGTAGACCAAGGAAGACATGGGCAGAAGTGGTAGAAGCAGATCTCAGGATGCTGAATCTCAGGAAGGAGTTGACGAAGGATTGAGAGAAGTGGCGAGATGCTGTGTTGGAGGAGACCCATCCAACCCATGCAAGCATAGAAAAATAGATCTAAAATGATAATGATGATATATATATATGAAAATGTCTAATGACGCTCAATGTGTCATTAGGTCACTAGTTGAAACATTGTTTTTTCCCTTGTGTGTTTTGGGTAAGTAAACCTGAAAAAAACCCATCCTTCTCCAAAAAATTGTCTATGAAAGCAAGTCACAGTTATAAAGATTAAATGAGAGAAAATGACTCAATCATAGATTGAACTTCTACAGTTTGATGACTCAGTTTGGTGAGAATTAACCATCATTCTATGTACAGCTGCTCAGATGTTTAAGTCTTTCTCAGAGGCACCACTAGAAATCAAAATATGTAAATATTTTTCAAAATTTAGTCATAACCTTTTAGGGCTGTCACAAACTGTTAAGGTCAGTGGAATTGGTGGGTTTCAGTTGTATCTTGTACTGGGATCAGTAATTGTTCAGAGCTGAATTATTTTGTAGTTCTGGTGAGAAAGCCTAGCTTTTAGAATGCAGTTGCTGTTGTTGTTATTGTTTAGACTTTGATCAGCTCTGGTTGAGCAGACCTATGATCAAGACATTCCAGTCATGTCCATCCCATATTTTCTGACATAGTTTATCTCAGACTACATTATCCCATGTCCTTATTTTTTTTATATAAAAATGGTAAAGTGTGACATGAAAGAGATTCAGTTGTTATTTCTAGCAGGTCAAGTGACCACATTGAGGTTCCCTTGTGGGATCATTAGTATACAGTTTTGTATATGCAAGAGAGGGACATCTGATGTAGCAGAAATGATATACATCTAAAGATGCTAAAACTACCAACAGATCCATTAATAGATCCAACATCACTTATTGGAGTCATCAGAAGCAACCATGGCACAGTTTCACACTCTACTGCTTGACTATATTCCTTGCCATGGCAAGGGCCCTCCTGATTGGAGGCTCCATGATGCTGGTATTGGTCAGCATGTAATCAAACCACATTTCATCATCTCTCTTTAGCCAGATGTACAGTTTCCTCTACTTTATTTATCAATTTCTTTGTTTCTTGTGAGGTGAAACCAAATCTTTCTTTCATTTACTTAGAGAAATCACAACTCATACATCCTCAGTAACCAATGGCAAGGTGGTGAAGCTCTCTGCCTTCTATCCAGCCTCAATATATCTCACCATGAAAGTTCATACAGATTCAGCAGTTGAAGGTTCCATATAAATAAAGCAGAGAGAAATTTTTTTTGTTTGTTTACAATTTTGCTAATGATTTCATGTTATTAATCTATTGGAATAATGGTATATTGATTAGATATATTGGTTTCTGAAACCTTTATTTTATTCTTTGTGTGTGTATATGTGTGTATGTATAATTATTTTTATTTTTTTATTTTGCTGTCTATTTAAATATATCTAAAACACTATTAAACAATGGTTTATTCGAAGTAGTATCCTCATCCTAGTTGTCATGAACACAACGTTTTGGCTGTTGTACCCTCCGACCTTCTTCAGGTGCCTGTTCTATTAGCTGATGTTTTTGGACTTTTGAACTGAACCCTTTATTCAAACCACGGGGGTAGATAGTTCTCATTACAAGGATATTCCAGTTATGGACAATGGGATATGAACTATCAACCCCCTTGGTTTGAATAAAGTATTCAGTTCAAAATTCTGAGAACATCAATTAATTGGACAGGCACCTGGAAAAGGCAAGAGGGCACACCGGCCGAAACATTGCAATTATAGCAACCAGGATGAGAACACTAGTCCGAATAAACTAGTGTATAATCATGATAATTCCCCATCTCAGAAATTCCGGCTAATATCTAAAACACATTTACATTTTTATGCAGTGTCAGTACTGGTGGTTCCCCAGTATAGCCACTACTGCCCACTGGATGGAACCTGTATATGTGCAACTTACTTTTCTTCCAGCAACAGCATCAACAAAAAAAATAACAAAAGAAACATGGCTGATTGATCGATGAATTGTTAAAATGTCAGTTATGAGTGCAAAATCTGATGCCAAAAATGTTGCAGTGCTGTTGGCCAGGCGATGCTTATAACTAAATTTACTTTCCTTTTAGTTAGCTGATAAAAATTGACACTGTATGGACATATGTCAAGATTATACAGAGACTTGCAAAGGGGTCAGTGGCACAAAGAAGAAGATGAAGAAGAAGAAAGAGTTGGGGGAGGAGTTGGAGGAGGAGGAGGAAGAAAAGAAGAAAACTAATACGAAGATGGAGTAGGAGAAGAAGAAGAAGGAGGAGGAGAAGGAAAGAAAGATAGATAAAAGAAAAGAGAAGATAGGATCAAAGACAAAGGAATAGACAAGCTTAAATAACTTTGAGAAGTCAGAGTCATGCCAAAATGAGGGAGGAATATTTGCTGTGAATATTTATGTTGTTGTTTAGCCTCAAGCCAACCCTGATTGAGCAGTCTTATGATCAAAAGTAATCCAGCCGTGACCATCGTGTCTCTTTAGGGGTATCTAGGACTACATTAAGGCAGTGAATTGGCTGTGTCATTAGCACATCGGAAGGAATCCTATCCAGTGTTTGTTTTGGCTCTCTGCGCTCTGAGTTCAAATCCCACCAAGGTCAACTTTGCCTTTCATCCTTTCGGAGTTGATAAATAAAATATCAGTCAAGGGCAGTGGATTAGTGGAAATGTTAACGAGTTGGGTGGGATGTCTTGTGGTATATATTCCGGCTCTGTGCATTCTGAGTTCAAATCACGCCTCCTGTCATCAGAAATAAAAAAAATAAAAAAAATGGTGACACTTCTGCCAGGTGTTTCAACCAACAGATAGTATCAGCAATAGGAAAGACAAATGGAAACATAGCTTCTTTGGTTTGATTTGGAGGATTGCGATCTACTGATCAATCATCACCATCATCAGTACTACATTATCTAGTGTGTCTATTCTGTATTTAAGAAAGTTGGGTGCAAGTTGCAGAAAATTTGGTTGCTATTTCTAGCAGTTAAAAGAACCACATAGAGGCTCCCTTGCTTTCTTGGGTGAAAGCATATTTAAAGCATGTAACATTCAGAAGGCTTTAAAATAGAATCAAATAGGGGACTCATTATTGTCAAACAGAATATAATCTATTTATGAGAAAATTAACCTTATCAATTAGAGAGTTAAGTGAATTTATGTAGAAGATTCCACTATAAGTTCATTATTTACCCTCAGCCATTAAATTTCCTCTAAAAGTGCCTTTATTGTATTTGCCAATATTATTGGGTTTGTTATGCTTGACAATAAGAAAATATTGACTTTATTTTTTTTGTTCCACAATAAGAAAACATTTGATTTATGCTTGACTATAGGAAGATTTGGGGCTTGTAATGAAAAACAATCTAAAGATATTGGACTTATTATTTTCAACAATAGGAAAATATTAACCTGATAAAGTTTGTTTGACAATGGTAGGGGAGAGATTGTTGCTGTTATTTTGTTTGACAAGAGAATCAATAGTCATTCTTGTGTCCACTCATGTCTTGAGATTTTTCAGGATATAGACTGACTTGTGTCTATAGTTATTATATTGATATAGAGTCCTCTCTCTTCTAGATGGCTTTTTGTGTGCCTTACTGTTATAAATATGTGTGTATGCATTAGTATATGTCTATATATATATATATATATATATA
This sequence comes from Muusoctopus leioderma, assembly GCA_027124095.1. Taxonomy (NCBI): domain Eukaryota; kingdom Metazoa; phylum Mollusca; class Cephalopoda; order Octopoda; family Octopodidae; genus Muusoctopus; species Muusoctopus leioderma. The sequence goes on from JAOPJM010001291.1 coordinate 33,484,719, forward strand.
TATATATATATGTGTGTGTGTCTGTATGTGTATATAT
>JAOPJM010001291.1:33862151-33882146 GCA_027124095.1 Muusoctopus leioderma
ATATAGAATAAAATGATGGAATTATAAGGGTAATTTTAAGATATTGACAAGAGGAAATGGATTGATTTGTACATCATTTTCACACCTCGTCATTCTTGAAAGTGGTTAAATTTGATAATTATTTTGATATTAGATAACGGGGACACACACACATACATACACACAAAGACATACATACACACACACACACATTCATTCATTCATTCATAGCTGTACATTGTACATATATTAGTGTGTATGTATGTGTTTGTGTGTATGTGTGCATATATATATATATATATATATATATATATATAATGTTATATCATGTATACACATATATATATATCATGTATCGTATATATATATCATATCTGCATGTGAACATGTCTGCATGTGAACATGTGTGTGTGATCAAGAATATCAATTACATTATTGATAATCTAAGTTACTGTGTTTTGTTAAGGTACACGGGCAGTGCTTGCACATACACACACACACACATATACACACACACTCATGTATGTACACATACATGCATACATATAGGTACACATACATGCATTCGTGTATGTTTCTGTAATTAGGAAACTATTTTTGAAAAATGGTGCTATCTGTACACCTGTACAGCTGTAACAGTAATCAAGATGTGAAACTGTCGGATTTCTGTGACACACTGAAGTAGTTGTTAACTGTATCATTATAATGATTATTTGGGATTAGGGTACAGGTGTGGGTGTGCGGTAAAGAAGTTTGTATTGCAACTATGCGGTTTCAAGTTCAATCCCACTGAGTGGCACCTAAGGCAAGTAGTCTCAGGTCAACCAAAGCCTCGTGAGTGAAATTTGGCAGATGGAAGCTATGTGCAAGCCTGTCGGAGGGATTCTTCCTGTTCTTGTGTAATAGACTTCATCTGTCACCTGGTTTAACACCACCATCTGGCCCTTGGGTGCCACTTTCTTGTAAGCAATTTGGTCAGGTCTCTGAACTGAGTATAACTTCCTCTCTTCCCTCCACTAGTCCTCGGTTGCCCTGTAAAGGATCATGGGTGCTGCGTATCCTTCTGACTGGCAGTCGTTAGCGTGTCGGACAGAATACCTTACAGTATTCTTTCTGGCACACTGCACTCTGAGTTCAAATCCCACCGAGGTCAACTTTGCCTTTCATCCTTCCGGCAAAGTACTGGGATTGTTGGCCTTGTGCCTAAATTAGAAACAATTATTATCATATGTTCTAGGGGGGTGAATTGGCAGAATTGTTAAGCATCAGACAAAATGCCTCGCAGTATTTGTTACGGCTCTTTACGTACTGAGTTCAAATCCCACCTAGGTCAACTTTGCCTTTCATCAACTTTGAAATAGCAACTAAATCTCCTTAGAATTCTCACCCTACTGTTATACAGAATAATGGAATTGTCATAGCCAGAACACCTTTAATCATAGGTCTGCTTAAACATTATCACCATAATCATCAACACCATTTTCATCATTATCGCCATCACAATCGTCATTATCGTCACCATTATCTTCATAGATTTCACCATCAACATCATAACCATCATCAATCTTTGAAACGCAGCCACAAATGACACCACCTATGTTTCCAACTAAACCAACCCCACACCTTATTATTATTATTTTTATTATTATTATTATTATTATTATTATTATTATTATTATTATTATTATTATCATTATTACTGTTTTGAGTATCCTTGAAGAAATGAAATTCTCATCTCATGGAGTTTTGTCTCCAGCATAGAAACCCCATGACACTATAACTTCTGTGCTATCATATTGACAAGCTCAAAGTATACTGTTTATATGCCTGCATTGCTTGCAATAATTAATTGACACAACAGTGCAAACAACAACACACTGTCAGGTTCACTTTTCTTTTCTTTTCTTTTCTTTTGTGAATATGCTTGTGAGTGTATATTTCATATGTATATAAATATATATAAAAAAAAATATATATGTATATATATACATATATACACATATATATATATAATATATATATATATATATATATACATACCCCCAGTGCAAGCTTGGCATGGACCTCCCACCCAATATGCTCCTATCAAGTACCCCACTATCCTCGGCACCCTCTGATTCTATCACCCCTTGTCCTATTACACTCTAGAGGATGACATTTGTCCTGCTTCCCCACTCCTGTCACTCTGCCTCACTATCATTGCCAGTTCTATCCACACTCCATTACACTTCCTGTCACTCTGCCTCTTCTCCTTCTCTATCCTCTCAGCACCCCCCTCTCACCTTCATACAACCTCTACTTTTCTCCATCATCTCTGCACCCCCTCCCCCTCACTCTCATACAGCCACTACTTTTCTACCTATTCAAATCCACTCACTTGTGCTTGATGCCAATGCTATCTTATGCCCAACACCCAATTTGTAGTTTCCACACAACCAATACTCTCTCCCCTTATACTCATGCTCTGTCCTCTCTCCACGTTCTTCTTCTGCCCTCCTGTAATCACTACTTTCCTATTCATACCCATACTGTCACACCTTCCTTCCCCCACTCTTGCTCCTTTCCCTTCTCTCCCTTCAAATTCTCAGCTTCCCCTACTTTTACCCATACTCTTACTCATTTCCTCACCTCACCCTCCCATACATAACCTATCCCCTATTCACACTCAAGTCACGTTGCCCTCTTAGAACAGAGACTATGTAGAGTAGAGAGGGAATCTTTAGTCTGCTAGAGACAAGGCACCCTCTCTAGTGCTGGTGACACGATAAATGCACTCAGTACACTCTGTAAAGTGTTTGGTGATCGTTCGAAGACAACACAGGGTCGAGAGGGCTCTTTAGCCATGTCTTGGACATGACAATCTCTCTAGTGTTGGTGCCACGATAAATGCACCCAGTACACTCTGTAAATCTGTAAAGTTGTTGGTGTTAGGAAGAGCATCCAGCCGTAGAAACCAAGCCAAATGAAACATGCATGAGGCGTGGTCCCCCGACCCATCTAGGAGAGTGATGACTCCATTTCACAATCGATGTGGGGCCGAAATCACCCGTCCAACCCATGCCAGCATGGAAAACAGACGTAAAATGATGATGATGATATATCCTTCCCTTTTTATCTCTCTTAGTTTCTTTCTCCTTACAATCATGGCTCTCTTTCCACCCTTTTACTACCACATTTTGCACTCCCCCCCCCACTTACTGTCACATCTCTGTAGTATTTTCTCACAGCTGTACTATCTCTTCCTTCATTGTCATCATTGTTGAAATGGTTGTTATGGAGGCAGACTGGTGGCGGTCCTTTTTTTATGATTGTTTATGTCTCCTTCCTTGACTTCTCTCCACCTCCCATGACCAACACCACCTCAACACACTCTCTATGTGATCTCGACATGCCAGAAATAACAGCCAAATCACCCTGAAATAACACCCTACCATCATATATAAAGATAGGACACATTAGATAATGTAGTCCTACATACTTCTAAAAAAGACATGGTAGTCATGGCTGGAATGCTTTTGACCATAGGTCTGCTTGATCAGTGTTGACCTGGTGCTAAACAACAGCAACAACTCCCATCTATCCTCTTCCCCCTACTTCTTATTAATTTGCACATCTAACACTATAGGTTTTAGCTTCTTAACTGAGTCACCTTACCAATTTGCCATTTCTGTGTCACAATCTCCTCTCCCCTCTCCTACATTTGCCAAAATAATGGCACGTCTAGACACATCTTGTCTCTTAACATATGCAGTTTTATAGAATAACAGAAATTGGCTAAAATTACTTCTTGATCATAGTTTTTCATTCACTCCCAACCTCTCTTTCTCCCTCATTCTTTTCATCTCTCTCTTCTAAACCTTTTCTCTCTTTTTCTCTCTCTGCACCTCTTACTCCACCTCAACCACTACATCTCTTTTCACACCTTCTCTTCATATCTCCTTCTGTTTCCCCTCTCTCAATCTTTTCTCTCTTATCTTGCCTCCAACTCACCCTATCACTTTGTCTCCTAACTCCTCTATCCTTCTGTCAGCTTCCTATCAACCTCCTCCTTTCTCCTTTTTGCAACCTTCTATTCTTACTCTCCTTCTCACGACCATCTGCTTTCTTCTTTTCATTCATTCTCCACTTCCCACCTCTTCCTCTCTCTCTCTCTCTCTCTCTCTCTCCATCTGGTTCATACTCTCTTGCTTTTTCTACTCCTCACTCACTACTACCCCTTCTCCTCTCTCCTTTTAACCTTTTTTCTTCTTCTTATTCCCCCACCCCCAACAGTGTAAATATCTTTCAAAATTTCCTCCCACTCTCTTCTTTTCCCTCTTTCCTCTTTGGATTTCTCCCTTCACCTGTCCCTCTCTTTTACCTGACCACCACCTTAAACTTTCTGTCTTATTCAAATCTGATCCTATTAGTTTTAATACATTTAACACTCCTCTCCACCATCCCCTAATCTCTCTCTCTATTTTCCATTGTTTATAGAATGTCAAGTTAGTTTCTTCAATTATTTTATTCGTGTTTTTTTTCGTTCTTGTTGTCCTTGAAATTTCATCTAAAATAAATAAATAATTTATAAATCAACCGAAATATTGATATTTTATGTTGATAAACTATCTTGGAGAATTTGTCAAATAGAAGTTTGCATGCCATAAAGAGAGGTGAGTTCTGAGATTTGGAGTAGGGCTCTTCTTTGAAGAAACTCAAGGAATAGATTTAGTTTCCTCAGACGCTTGAGGGTTTTTCTTTCATTCTTTCATTTTCTTTATATTTGATAGAACTTTATATAATCACGAAGTCCCGGGTTCAATCCCACTGCGTGGCATCTTGGGCAAGTGTCTTTACCATAGCTTCGGGTCGACTCAAGCCTTGTGAGTGAATCTGGGTAGATGGAAGCTGTGTAGAAGCTCATCGGATGGATTGTACCTGTAATTCAAAGGTCCAGCCTTGTCACACCATGTCACGCTGATTCTGCTTGTGGATTACGTTAGTGGTACATGTGCCTGTGGAATACTCAGCCACTTACACGCTAATTCAATGAGTTGGTAGTTCAGTTGATCGAACAGCTGAATGCTCATCGTCTGGAATTCAGACAGATCCATTATTATTATTATATATATGCTGTCGTTCTCCGTTAATTTTTGCATCTATATATTACACACTCATATGGTTCAACCAAGTGTATTTACTTCTTACCCTCACCATTCTCAGACTTACACTGGACTTCTTACACTACCTTCACTTCTGGATTTTTACCGCACCGGATTTTACCTCTGTTCCTAACCTTTGGATACCTTACCGGATTACACTTGGATTTTGTTTTCGTTTGATCGTACCAATTCAACCACAAACCTACCCACTGTTATTTCTCTTTCTCTCTTTCTCTTTCCCTTTTCCATTATTATTTTTTATTTCCTTCACTATGCCATCACACCATGACCTTCACCTCCGCCTCACACAATTCCTCCACCTCCGCCTCACACAATTCCTCCACCACTTTCCACCCTGTTGCACTTAACCAGCCTTACATCTAGCTCATCTGCTCTTCAAAATTTCCCACTTCTCTAACCATACCCAATTCCTTAGCCGCTTCCTCCACCACCACCTCATCCTGAGAGGATTCTGCCTCAAATTTCACCCCACCCCCTACTCTGCCTCATTCATCCTGCCTATCCTCCACCACCCCTCTCATCTACTCATACGTGCCACCATCCGCTCTACCTTTTCCCAAATCCACTCCCTTCAGCATATATCCGACTCTCCTCTGCCTGCTCCCCTCCTCTTGCACACTATTAGCCGTTTCATCCACCACCTCAACTGTTCCCTCTATAATTCTCTCACCATCACTAAGAACCACAAACTACACTTACTCCCCCCCCCGCTGCCACTAACCCACCACCTCCAAACATTCACCCACTTCCTCCATCCTTCCCCAACTTCCCCCACAACCACCACTCTTCCTCCTACTGTTGTTCCCAACCCCACTTTCCACCCACACCTGCACCACACACAGTCGTTACTATACCCCCCGACCTTCCCCTTTCCCAAGCTGAGCGCTCCCTCCTTGGTAGAGGCCTTCGCTTCATACCCCTCACACCTCTCAGCAACAAGTTCCAAACCCGCACCGACATTGAACAGTTTCTGTGCCGTACCAAACTACATGTCTTCTTCCACGGCTCTCATTTCAATAACAATATCCAAGACCCGTTCACAGACCTGGGCCGTCGACCAACCCATTGAACACCTGCCCTGGGCCAGTTCAATGCCTTGGACCAGTTTGTTGGTCACTGCCACCACATAGTGAACCGGTTCAACTTCGGTAAATGCTCCAGACGCCTGAACATCAGCAGGGCCGAACTCTCAGCTCTTTGCAGCCTTCGTCACTGGGATGATCTCATCATCAAACTGGTCGACATAGGCGGAGCCGTGGGCGTGTGGCACGCTGACCTCTACAAAGCCGAAGCGCTCCAGCAACTCCAGGACACTGCCTTCTATCACCCTCTACTCTCTAACCCCACACTCCGCTACCAAAAGCTCATAACCTCCACCATCCACCAACTTATCTCCTCCTCCCTCCTTCCTTCTACAGCCACTAATCTCATCGTATGCACTCCCCTCACCATTTATTTCCTCCCCAAGTTCCATAAGACTAACAATCCTGGCCGTCCTATCGTTTCCACCTGCAATTGTCCTACAGAACACATCTCCCAATACCTTGATAGAATCCTCACCCCCTTAGTGTCTTCCCGCCCCTCCCATATACACGACACCAACCACGCCCTCTGCCTCTTCAACTCCTCCTTTCCCCCTGGTTCCTCCCGGCGTCAAGTCTCTATACCATCATTCCCCACAATGATAGCCACCTTGCCTTAAAATACTTCCAAGATCGCTGCCCCACCCCCTTTCCTAGCACCTATACCCTTTAGTCCTCACTCTTAACTTCTTCACGTGCCAACTTATTCATCGGTAATATTGAAGCCCAAATTTTCGATCAGTTCCCTGGTCCTACTCCCGAACTGCACAGTCAATATATCGATGATTGCGTCGGAGCTACCTCCCTCTCCCGTGAACAACTGGACCACTTCAACTCGTTCATCAACTCCTTCCATTCTGCACTGGACTTCACCTCTTCCATATGCGACACCTCTATCAACTTTCTTGATATCTCCCTCTCTATAGACCACTCCTCCCTTACCCTCACCACCTCCTTCTTTTACAAACCCACTGACTCCCACTCCTACCTCGACTTCACCTCCTCCCACCCCACCTACACCATACACTCCATCCCCTACTCACAATTCCTCTGTTTCTGCCATCTCTGTAGCCAGGACCATGGCTTTGAGGCCCAAGCTCAATTCATGGTCCAACACTTCAGTCGACGCAGATACTTCATCTCCCTGATCCAAAATTCCTTCCCCTGCACCCGTAATGTTGATCGCCTTTCTGCTCTCACACCACGCACCCAACCCACCCCCAATCGCCTTCCCTTACCCCTCACCTACCACCCCTCCACACCACCCCTACAATACCGTATCCTACGTGCCTTCCAAACACTTCAATCTGACCCCACCACTTCCCCCATCTTCCTCAATCCACCCCTTCTCTCTTTCAAGCATGCCTGCAACCTTCGACACCACCCCCTGTTCTTGCTCTCGTTGCCACACCTGTCCTTTCCTGTCCAATACCACCACTCTCACCGGACCTAACCACCGTTCCTTCACTATCTCCAGCGCCTTCACCTGTACTTCGACCAACTTCATCTACTGCCTAAAATGCTACCTCTACAACCTCCTCTACATCAGTCAAACTGGCCGACGCCTCTCCGACCACTTCGCGGAACATTTACGCGACCTCCGCAACAACATTGACTCTCCTATCTCCCACCATTTTCGCTTTCCCAACCACTCCAGCCAGTACCTTTCTGTGTTCGGCCTAGCTCTACACAATGGGTCCCCTGAAAGCCGTTTTCAAAGGGAACAGCATTGTATTTTTTCTTTGCAGACTTCTACACCATTTGGCCTGAATCAACTGACTCTCTTCCTCTAACAGCTCCCTCCCACTTACGGCACACATCACCTAAACCCCCACTTTCCTCCCCCCTCACACCTTTAGACTGTTACGCACCCACCCTTTTCCTATAATTTTTCACATTACCCCTTGTATTTTTATTTTTTATTCCTTTTTTTATTACTTTTTTATTATTTTTTTAAGTTACCTCCCTTTTCTCCTTCGAAATCATACCACTTCCTGTCATATTTTTATTTTTCATCCAGCATGGCTTGAAGACAACAACGATTTTTTTTTCCGTCTCCAAACTTTTTTTCGTCTTCTACTTTCCTCCTGTCTATCCCTCCGAAGAAGAGCCTTGCTTGAAACGCTAGTGACTCTATTTCTCCTTCTTGAGCGTAATACTAATAATATAATTCTTATTTTAATCCTGCTTTTATTGTCTTTTGTGCCGTTGTTCTTTGTTAATTTTTGCATCTATATATATATATGTATGTGTGCTTGTCACCACTTGTCTTCATATCATTATCGCTTAGGCAGCCGGTGACATTTTTTTGTGTTCAACATAAACAGTAAGTCTGTCAGCTTAGTCGTTCGATGGGTGAAAATCAGTAGAATAATTCCCATACTTAATAAAAAGGAAGGTTGGTGTTAGGAAGGGCATCCGGCCATAATTTACTACCTCAATAAAAATCTCCATCCAACCCAATCCAGCTGGAAACACAGACATAAAAATGAACAAATGAACGATTAGTAGAACTTTTTTTATATACATATATCAAATGAAATTAAAGGCATAATGGCTGTGAGGTTATGATGACATGGTCATAAGTTCAGATCTTCCTACTGTCATTGTGTTGTGTGTCTGAGCAAGGCTCATAACTGTTTGTTACAGTTTGGAATGAAAAAAAGTAGAGTTTGAAGAAACTATTAATTAAAATTTGTAAAATAAGATAACATTGTGTGCTGTGAGAAGAGGTCAGTTCTAATATTTTCTGCAGGGCCTGTATCTTGTTCCAGTTTGGCTGACTAAAAAATAAAATGGGTTCTGCTACTTCACTGCTGAGTGGTTAGCAGTAGGATGGGCATCCTGCTGTAAAAACAACTAATACAACAATAAAACCTATCTTCCTGTAAGCATGGATGTAAAATGGTATTTAAAATATATATATATGGCATTGGTGAAATAGATGCTCTAGAGTAACTAAGATTATGAGCAGTTATGGACTGAAAATTATGAACTGATCAGATGACTAATAACTGAAAGTTATGGTTAATTTTGTTTACTTAGATGATAAACTTTGTGCTAGAGGATAGCATGGCAATTAGTTTGATGAGTCTGAAAATTGCTCAGGGAATTTTCAGCCCATATATAAAGCAAGCAATATTTTATAGAAGTGTAAGAAGTGTGATGCTATGATAGTGATATGTGAAGCATTGGCAGTGAATGCAGAGAACTTGGGGTGTTTGTAGAGAAATGGATTGAGCATATCTGTTTGATATGCATTATTAAACTCGCTGTAAAAGCTGAGTAACAACAAAGTGAGAGGTAGTGACTGGGCATGAAAAGTTAGTGTTGATATAAAGGGGAAAGTATGTGGTAGTATGTACATGTGATACAAATGACTGGGTGGTGGAAAGTTCAATTAAGTTAATAGTGGGTGGCATCTGTGATATAAATAGAACTGGGAGGGATTAAGTACATCCACCATGACAAAGTTGGACCTCACAAAGTGGATATTGCAGGATTGAGTTACACAGAAAGATACTGTACTAGAACCCCAACCAACTTATACAAGCATGACAAATGGACTTTAAAATTACAATTGTATTGATATTTATCTCTCGTTTTCCATAATGTCCATTCCATATCCTCTTCACTGTTTATCAGTCATAATAATAATGATTACTAACATAGGCACAAGGCCAAAAATGTTGGGGAAAGGAGCAATTGATTAAATCAACTCCAGTACTTGACTGGTACTTTATTTTACCGACCGACCCGTAAAGGATGAAAGGTTAAGTTGGCATTGACGGTTTTTGAACTCAGAATGTAGAGACTTAATTAGATACTGCAGTGTATTTTGTCTGACACTCTACTGATTAACCACCCTAATAGTAATAATCCTGATAATAGTGATAATAATAAATATAATTCATGTCCAAGTCATACGAGACAATTGACCAAATCTCCTTGTTAACAAGATGTTATCGGATGATGCAAAAGCATGCAAAAAGAACCTGTCATGTGCCTGACTCGATTACAAGAAGGCTTTTGATTTGGCTCCACATGACTGCCTTATCAAAATGCTGGAAGTACATCAAATTGATGACATCAGGGTGAACTTCATTAAAACAACAATGACGAAGTGGTGGAGAGTTCTTACTGCCACTAACAACACTATGACTGTAAGCTTCAGACATACAAGAATATCTACTGGGATATTCCAAGCAGACAGTACTGGTGATATTCATTTCATCCTATGCTTTAAGTTGGTAATAAAATAAACTAATCTAGGATACAACATGAGAAGATGGAGGACCAGGCTTATCCAACATCTCTTCATGGATGATCTAAAATTATATGCTGAGAATGGTTCCCAGCTTGAGAGTCTTCTCAGTATTGTCAAGCAGTTTAGCAAGGACATTATTATGTTTTTTTTAACTAGAGAAATACGAGAAACTGGCAATAAAACGAGGCCGACTGACCAGTGGAGCAAATGATTTGCAACTCTTGTGAGAGGAGATAATAAAGGAGCTGGACAATTTGACATTCTACAAACACTTGGGCATAGATGAGAGTAAAACTGTGTGTACAAAAGGCTGCCTGAATCTGAATGAAAAAGGAATATTTTGACAGTTAAAAAAAATAAATTTAAACTCATCTTAATAGCAAGAATATCTGTGCCATCAACACATTTACAGTGCCAGCTATAACATATATGGCTCTGTGGTATTGGACTGGAACATGACAGGACTAATTTCCATTGACTGTAACACAAGAAATCTAATAAACAAAAAAACAAAAAATCACATACTACACAATAAGTCTGGCACCCAACAACTGTACATCCCTAGAAGAGATGGTGGTAGGGGACTACTGAGCATCAGGGAGTAATATAAGAATGGAGTTATTCATATTTCCCACTACCTTTCCAACTGGCAAGAAGGCCTGCTCTGCACCTTTGTTAATATGACTGTAAAAAAAGATGGCAAATCAATTATATCTGCAGCAACAAAATTCTCACAAGAAATTGGACCACTTTAAATAGCTAAAGTCTAAACCTAAAGCAACAGCAAAAAGGGACATACTAATGGCACACAAGTCAACCATGGTGAACAACCATAAAGGCATACCTTTGCAGAGCCAATATTTATGTGAACTAGATGCCTCATATATAAATAAAATAACTATCTCTGTCTAAGGGGAACAAATCTGGGCTGAAAGGCCAACAGAAGCAATGACATTCATGATACAGGGTCAGGTCATCACCACTAGATATATTTTGAAAGGAATATCCACAATTCCTACAATATAGATGGTAAATGTTGCATGTGTGGTGCATTTTCTGAAACAATACACCACATTGTATTAGAATGTCCCACACTAGCTCTGACGAAATATACTTGGAGGCACAATAACGTAACAAAGCTGTTCTACATATACCTAGCTACCCAATTCCAACTACTTCAGGCAGTTTGTTGCATTGGATTAGACACTCTTTTGTAGCCCGTGCCATCAGAAATAAGGCAGTGAACCAGTGATTAGCCCATTGGAAATCTGTAACCAATGACAATATTGTTCACAAATTGCAATATTAAATAAATATAAACAAATAATAAATACTCATATGAGCCTCCACCTCCTCTCTTAGAAAATGACTAATACAATAGCATGTAATTTGAGAGATTTGGCTACTATTTCTAGCAGGCTGAGCAACCACATTGTCTTCCTTATTGGCTTGTGTTTGTATGTGTTGTGTATGTGTTATGTGTGTGTGTATGTGGTGTGTGCTAGTGATGGTATTTAGCCCAAAGTTAACCCTGATCCAGCAGATATATGATCAAAACCATTTCGGCCATGATCATCTGAACTTTTTTCAGGCATAGTGTACCCTGGACTACATAATATAATGTATCCTTTTTTAAGACAGTAGGGTGTAGTTGAAGATTTCACTGCTATTTCTAGCAGGTCAAGTGACCATGTAGAAGTTTTCTCATTTGCTCTGTGTATGTATGTGATCTGTGCTTGTGTGTATACTTAGTGTATGTAGAATGTGATTGGTGTATGTATGTAGTGTGTGTTTGGGTGTATTTATGTTATGTATGTCATCTGTATTCTGTGCATGTATGTATGTATGTTATGTGCATATGTATGCCATGTGCTTGTGTGCATGTATATTGCACATCTTTGTGCTTGTGTACATGTAGGTTGTACACAGGTATGTTGTGCATCTGTATGTATGTATGTTGTATGTATGTGTCTGTGTGTGCTTATGTGTATGTATGTATGTTGTGTGTGTGCTTGTGTGTATGAATGTATATGTTGTGTGCTTTTCTCTGTGTGTGTGTGTGTGTATGTTGTATATATGTGTGTGTATGTGTGTCCACGACCACAATAAAAGATGAAGAAAGAAAATGTTCAAGTGTGAACAATAATTTGTGAAAGCTGATTTGACTCTAGCAAACAGTTCTCCTTCCCTGAGTTGTTTCATATACAGAATTCAGCCAGTTAATTATCTCTTCTAATTCCCCAATGAGCTAAACTTAAGGAAAGTTAGCTATTCTTCTGGGTAACATTGTCTTGCATTTTTCTAGTCATCATTTTCCATGGTTCTTTCACCTATCTTAAATGATCTGCAGCTCATCACATTTACTTGATTGTATGATGTCACGCAGACAATTACCTTATTGCCACCTTCTTTCACACACACAACATCTTCTTCCTTTCTTCTTTTCTTCCTCTCCAGCAGGATACACAAGTGACAGAGCTGAATGAAGGGGCGTGTGGATGGTTGGTTGGGTAAATAGATGATGACAGCAACAATATGTGTTTCTTACTGTTTGTACACACACACTCGTGTGTGTGTATGTATATATATATATATATATATATATATATACATACACACACACACAAATAAGTATACAAATGAAAGAAAAGAGCACTCAACACAAGTTGTGGAGGTTAAATATTTGTATTAAGAGTTTGTAACTTCAGGTACTACATTGTCCTTTTTTTAAAGACTTTGGAGTGTCGTTTAAGGGAGATTAGGCTGCGATTTCTTGCTAGTTGAATTACCCTATAGAGGCTCCCTTGTTGGCTTGAGAATACATATGTTAATGGCTGGCATTGTTATTAAACTCCCCATAGACAGGAGAAGCCACTAACCCAAGGAGCATCTTCCTTAGCTATAAGGAAACCTTTATAGTTTTTCTTATTGAAACCTAGATTAAGCATGTGACTACATTTTTTTCAGTCTTAGTATATCTAAGGCCACACTGTCCAATGTGTACTTCCTGTTTTAAGACAGTATGGTGTGATTTGAGGGAGATTTGGCTGCTATATCTAACGGGCTGAAAGACTTCATAGAGGATCCCTCATTGAGTCCATATGGTTGTTGTTGTTGTTTAGCCCCATGTCATCCCTATGACAAAGGTGTTCCAGTTGTGACCATTCCATGTTTTTATGTATCTAGTACATTGTCCAATGTATTTTTCCTTTTTTAAGATGGTAGGGTATGATTTGATGGAATTTGGCTACAATTTCTAGCAGGTCAAACGACCATCTAAAGCAGGTATGGGCAACCTTTTGTGACCAGCAGGCTACACAAGATATTGCTCATCATGAATCAGGCCACCTCACTAAAAGAAAAATTTAACAAACATTGTATTTAATTATTGTACGTGGTTTAGTCTATTCTAGTGTATGTACCCCAGAAAATGTTGATAAAAAGCTATTGTACTGGTATAATCTTGAAATTAAGTGTACTATGCAGAAAATCAAAAGGGCTGCATTGCATGAGGACTGCAGACTGCAGGTTGCCCCTGACTGATCTAAAGGCTTTTCCACTGGCTCAGGCTCCTTATAGTGATTTTAACTGGTCAGTACTATTTCCTGTGTATTGAAACCTGAAAGTCTAAATCTACTCTCTTTCTCCTATTTTGTTTCTTTTGCTTTTATATATGTAAGGAAATGAAAGTGGAAAATGAATTTTCCTCAGTTAAATTCCATGTGTCCTTCTTTTCCACCTGACATTTCTGAAACTCAGTAGTTTTCATTGAGCTTAATGTATTCTTGTTCAGAATTTTCAAATAAGGATGATATTTGTTTTTGTTTTTTTTACTAAGATGCATATTACAAATATATGCATTAGTTTATACTGCCAGAGTATCTTCCAAAGTTATGGATGTAAAATTTTATGGTGTTGTTGTCTGCTATCTCTTGCAAAGTGTTAAATACTTTACCCAAGAATGTGGTGTGGTGCCTGTGTGTAGTGAAATATGAAACTGATCCATGGGCCTTAGTGCTGATACCCTAACTATTTTTCTCCACACTATAACTCTTATAACCATTTTTTCTCTCAGCTCATCTTTGTTTCACTGTTCATGTACATTAACATTACACATCCAGTGGAACATGTTTGCCTCATTTCTTTCCAGCCTTTGTACATCCTCTGTATTCAATATTCATATTTTGATACCATGCAACATTGTACTTCATACACAAGCATCATACAATCTGCCCTTCACTCAGAAAGAGATCATTTCGTTGCCAGCAGAGGTAATAGTTCCCTAAACTTTTCCACCCTGTTCTTACACTGGCTAGTAGGCTTTCAGATCACCCTCCTCCACTGTTAATTAGGTCATGTAGGTTAACAGAAGCTATCAACTACTTCTAGGAAGCCTTCTGACATTTGAAAGAATTTATTTCATGGGTGCTCTTACTGATAGCTACCCCTGCACATCTCACACATATGAAGTCCTTCTCTGTCAACCTGCCTGTGATCTCACTATACCTCTTGGGCATCTATAGTTTACACCATATTGAATTTCTACCTACTCCTTTTCTACATATCGCCAAAGTCAACTTTACCTTTCATCCTTTTGGGATAGATAAATAAAGTACCAGTCTAGGGGCTGTGGACTGGCAGAATTGTTAGAGCATCGGACAGGATGCCTTGCAATATTTGTTCCAGCTCTTTGCATTCTGAGTTCAAATCCTACCGTGGCCTACTTGGGTGGTAGACTTAATCTGTCACTCAGTTTAACACCACCACCTGGCCCTTGGTGGCTTTAGTGGAGTTCACTTTGTTGCAAGCATTCGGACCAGGTCTCCAGTCTGAGGGTACCTTCCCCCCTACCTCCTTCCCAACAGTCTCGAATGCCCTGAAAAAATGGTGATGAGCACTACCTTTTCTCCTGACTAACTGATTAAATTTTAAAAATGGCCACTTCCCAGATAGCCGTAGACTCCTGTCTTCTTTCCTGATAACTAAAACTTTTGTCTTTGCTAGTTTTATTGTAAGGCCTCTTAATTCTGGGTTTTGCTTCCATATAGGGAATTTCTTCTCTAATTCTTCAACAGATTCAGCTATGAGAACTAGGTCATTGGCATACAGAGGTTCCCACAGATACTGGTCTTAATCTCTTCTATTATGCACAGGAAATCTATAATAAATAGGTGGTGGCTAAGAAATGAGCCTAGACACCTACCTGCATGCTAAATTCCTTTATGAATTTGTTGATAACTCTCACCTTGCTAATAGTACCTCTGTATATGACTTGCACAGCTCTCACAAGCCATTCATCTACATCTAGGTTTCTTAGTGACCACCAGACTACAGAGCATGGTACTCTGTCAAAGGCCTTCTCCAGGTCAACAAATGTTAGGTATAATGAATTGTTCTTTGCTAAAAAGTTATCCTGCTGTTTTCTCATTAAGAAGAGGGATTCAATGTTACACTGTCCTGGCACGAACTGAAACTGCATATCATCTAAGCTAATCTTCTTCCTAATAAGTTGTGCTATAACTCATTCTGCTACTTTCATAACATGTTGAGGAGGAGATAGAGACTTATAACTTTAGAAGATAACTGGGAGTTTCTGTGAGGCAACCTATTGTGAACTACCGACCAGTGCAGTGGATGGGGCGATGTTCCAGTAAGATGGAAGGTAACATGGCGGTGGAATGGTACAGTAGATAAAGCCATAAAAGCTAAGAGACAGGTGGGGAGAAGAAACAAAATTAGGTGGCTAGAAGAGAAGTTAGATGTCAGGTATGGATTTGGTCACACTGTGCAGTACTTGTGTGAGTGTATATATCTGTTGTAGACATCGCTTGGCTACTGATGCTGCTGGTACGCATTATTTACGTTCCTTGTAAAACAACTTAGCAGTTCGACTGATAAAGATTAGAGGAAAAAACTGCCTTACTTAGAAATAAGTAAGGGTTAGCAACAGGAAGGGCATCTGGCCGTAGAATACTGCTCTAAAAAAGAATCTCATCCAACTCATGCCAGCATGGAAAAATGGACGTAAAAATGAAAACAAAACAAATCTATCTATCTGTCTATCTATCTATCTGTCTATCTATCTATCTGTCTGTCTGTCTGTCTGTCTGTCTATCTATCTATCTATCTATCTATCTGTCTATCTGTCTGTCTGTCCACCTATCGATTGATCGATAGATATTCTTCCTCACTCTTTTTCTACTTGTGATCAAAGCAGGCTTGAGAAGATTGTTTTTCTCTGATGATGTCTAAGACTGAACCATGTCTGTAGCTGTTACTTTAGCTGCCAACAAAGTTCAGGTTTTTCCCCCTAAGCATGTAAATTAAATTTTCCGTGAAATTTACTCTTAATTTCTTGAAATTATCTTCTCTTTCCTTTGAAGTGGAATTGATAGACAGAAACTGTTAAGAAGCCTCTCTTATATGTACATACATGTATATGTGCATTTGTGTGTGTATGTGCGTGTGTGTGCTTTTCATAGCTGACACAGTTTATTGATCGATTGGTGACATTTCTTTACCTCTCCATGAAACGAAACGCCCGGCCATTTGGTAATTCGGTGATATAATTCTCATACTTAAATCAGTATGGTTTGTGACAGGAAGGGCATCTGACCATAAAATGCTGCCTCAAGAAATTTCCATCCAACCCATGCTAGCATGGAAACACGGACATAAAGCGAAGGAATAATTGATTGTTAATAAAACTGAAGTGAAACATAACGGGTGCGTGTGTTTTTATTGGCAGTATGACCCTCCCTTACATTTACGTAAGCGTGTTTAAAATGCTTTTAGCATATTTATTTTTCAACTACACTGTCTCGTGTGCTTATATTTATTTAATTTTGGCTTGGCAAGCCCTGCACACAAATCAGTTAATAGTATTGACTGATTTATAATATAGGATTAAAATTCCTATCAAGCTCTATGCGACACCTAGCGGTAACTTGATGCTGAGGAAGAATAACAATCCTGAAACATGTACACCTCGTCCGATAGATGTCGCATAGAGCTTATGGTGTTTTTAACACTTAAAGTCTACAGTGAGAAGTTTCTTCTCCAAGACAAACTCACAGCAAACGCCGCAGCATGTTTACATTTACGTAAGCGTGTTTGAAATGCTTTTAGCATATTTATTTTTCAACTACGCTGTCTCGTGTGCTTATATATATATTACATTAAAACAACATTTTCGAGAATACTAAATAAAGCTATAAAACACAGCGAAGATCTTAATTTCCAAAGCTTTGAGTTTCACAGGAAACAATCTAATGACACTTTCCTAAATTGAATAGATATTAAAAGATATATATTAATGTGCTTTTTACATTTTTAATTTCTTTTTTCTCTCAGTAATATTGTCAATGTTTTCAGATTTTCCTTTTGGAAACAATTAGGGAAAATTCTCTAGATATATTAACTAGTAGTCTTTTGGCAAACAGGAAATTAACAACATCCATTAATATCATAAAGCCACTTAAAAACAGAGGTAGCGAAATGTTCAATAAATATATTGTTCACTAAAATATTTAATAGCTCCATTCACATAGTTATATATCATCAAATGCAAACGTTTTTCCTATATTTTCACTTTTAATTCTACCAAGGTGTTTGGCTCCAGTGGAAAAGTCTGTTTTATAACCTTGTTATAGAACATAAATGGAATCATACTTAAAAAGAAGACGATACAAAAGACAGCGACTATTCGTTTATATCTTCTATCATTATAACGATCTGCTAGGAACAGCAACCAACTTCTTTCAAATGACACCCTACTGTCTAGGACACATTGGACAATGTAGTCATAGATATACAAGAACCCGGGATGATGACGGTTGATCATAGTTCTGCTCAATCAGGGTTATCCTGGGTCTAAATGATGACATCTGTATACATTAATCGAAAGCACAGATATATGAGTACTGAACAACTAGCAGAGTATTGGCTGTTAGTTCGTATCCTATCTCCGGCAATGAGCTGTGATAATAACTAAAACGAGGCTCTTCAATGCTCCAGGCAACCCAGCTGTAAATAGGTACACCGCATTACGAACATCCAGTCGATGTAAGTAGCAAAATAGTTGAAAGAATTGGTGAGTGTTTCATAAGCTGACCTCAAATGGATAAATCTTGCAGATGGGTGGGCTATGCATAGCGCACCAGCTATAGATAAACTGCATACACATTTATTTTCAGTAGTTCACCTACAATCAAGTGGGTTATGAGGCTCATTATACTTGAATATAAGTTCTTACCAATAACAAATACCTTTGTGTTGCATGGTAAAAAAGAAAATCGGCTGTAAAGAGAGATTGGCATTTTATAGAAGGAGCAAGTAAAATACTTCAATCTGTGTATTTCTACAAGAATCTATCCTAATCTTTAGAAATACACTACAGGCAACTTTGCGAAGAGGCTCCCATACTAGTCATATGTATCTCATTTCTTGGAGCAGAAGCTTCCTGACAGACTGCACCATTATAACATATGCCAATGGGAACTCTCCGACCCACACTCTATGAACTCTAGAATACCAAGGATTTGGTTATGCTTCCCACACACTTCATGTTGTACATTAATAACCTATTTGCTGTCCCATCTAACATTACACAATCCTATGCAAATGACACCACCTTCAATCCTCAACCTTCCACACACAGGCGTTATCCACAGCCGTTATCAACAATGACCTTGCGAACATCCTTCAATGGGGACATGACAACCTAGTCTATTTCAACAGCACACATACACTATCACTACACTTATCAAGGAAACAGTCTCGTACATCACCCTCTCTAGTCATGAACAATACACAGCTAAAGCGCTCAAAGTCACGACAAATGCTAGGCCTCAGAATTTCTTATTTCTCATGGCAACCCTACATATATAACATTGCCAAAACTGCATCACAAAGACCCAAATTCCTGTTTAGAATCAAGAACTTACAAAGTTGAAGTAATAGTGACACTGGGGTGCTCACAGGTATGGGACGGTGCTGTTGTATGCGTAAACATCCTAGTCTGCACTCTCAACCGAAGCTCACTCGATATAGTCTCTCCTACTATCGTCACTGCTCGGACTCCTCACTAATGTCAACCGTCTGGAATTCCTTCCCACGTACTTTCTGCAGATGTCGACTTAAGCTGAACATAAACCACAACGATCTCATCAGTCACGGAGGGCTTGCCAGGGACATGATCACAACCTCTCCTTCTGAATTGGCTATATGCACACACTCTCCATCCAGGCCAACCTAACCCACCCGTTCCATCTCATTTGTCAATTTCACTGTCTCTCAGCTTCCAGACCCCGCTCTAAATACTTCGCTAAGTCTTTCAAGTATCAATACTACAAGTCTAATAGAGCCTCCAAAAGTCATGGGCACGGTTCCTCGTCCTTTGGCTAACTTGTTTTAAAACGTTGATATAATTTGAAAGACACATTATTTCAATGGAGAGAACTATTTTAATGTTCTCGTGGATGGGTGGAATGAAAAACATTGATTA
>JAOPJM010001291.1:33932289-33943211 GCA_027124095.1 Muusoctopus leioderma
GACTGAACCCGAAACCATGTGGTTGCGAAGCGAACTCCTTAACCACACAGCCATCTGCGCCTATATATATATATATACAGGACAGTAGCATAGTTAATATAAGCATTGGTTAAGTGTTAAGTGTGGTTGTTTAACTGGTGAGCATGAGTTCAATCCTTAGGTTAGTGTAACCATATATTCCAGTTTAAGCAGAACGAGCAAGTGACTTCACAAAGTAATAACTAATAACTAATACAAAGATATCCCAGGCATGGACAAAGGAATGAGAACTATCTACCGATCTACCCACCGTGGATTGAATAAAGGGTTCGGTTCAAAATTCTGAGATCATCACATAATAGGACAGGCACCTGATGAAGACCAGAGTGTACAACGACCATAACGTTGTAATCATAGCAACCAAAATTAGGACTCTAGTCTGAATAAACCAGTGTGTAATAACGTAAATATATATATATATATATATATATATACAAATATATATGATAAATATATATCTGTACTGTAAATGTACAAGATTTTAATCATAGTTTTGTAAGTGTGGAAATGTAACCATATATCTTTTCAACACATTTCCCTACATACAGAAAAAGAGTGAATAATCTGACTCAAGTTTTTTCTCTGGAGTCCTCCTCAGAGACCTCGTACACCTCATTCTATCCGTAGAGAAATACGCAACTACCATATATGGTAGTGTCAGCAAATTGGAAATCCCAATTTGCATAATATTCGAGCCTATACTGCACTGGTAGTTAATTTCATAACATATTAAACTGCAGACTAAGCAATCTGGGGATAAATACATTTCTGTACTATAAAAGTGCAATATTATAGCCATAATATAGTAAATGTGTAAATATACATTGAAGAGATGATGATGATGATGAAGTAGTTTTTGATGTGGATCACCATCTGGTGACAAATTATAGCAACTCTCCTCAGTCCCCACAAAGGGTTCCTAAATCTGTTCCTTGCATCTGATGTCTGATGACGGGCGAGAAAGTTGTAGCTATGTGCACAACCTATCAAAATTTAACCCAAACCCACCACAGGCTTACTTTTTTTGCCACACAGGCAGACATCAACTAATAATATAAAGAGTGAGAGGTTCTCTTCACATGACCTACAGGTGGCAGTAGATGTCATTGGCAGGTGGGTGGTGGAGAGCTCTAAGGGAAACAAGGATTCAACTGTTAGCTCTCACAGATAGCACTGTGAAACCAGGGTACAGTGAAGCTAGTTACAAGGGTGATGGGGATGTTATAAGACAAGGATATTGCTATTCTCTCCTCATCTTTAGGATAGTTTTTTTTTTCCTGCCTATGGTTCTGCAGAAAAGATCATATATACAGATTCACCATGGCTTATCCTTTCTAGAACACAGGAATCCATAGGGGTGGCATTTGACTCCAGTTTCTATAGTGCTAATTTCCCTGGAAAGGACACTGTACTATCGTAGATAGCTTTCCTTGCAAGAGAAATTGAACTCGGCACTGTGAACCAACGAACTTCAGTTGTGTCACTGTTTACAATGAAGAACTCACTCATACCAACCTACTGTTTTTACTTGGAGCTAGAAGAAGCCTTGACGCAATCACCCAACCTGCCAGAAACTGCAGCCAAATTCTCTCAAATCACACTCTACCATCTTACCTTCCCCAGAATTTGGAAGACCAACAAGAAATTATTATTGCTTTACTTTTACCTACTGTGTCCTGTCCTTGTTTACCAAACAGTTATTCATAAAGTTATGTGCACTTGATGCCTTTAATATTAAACAAATATGTTGATAGTGATGATGATGAAAGCAGTATAAAATAATCATAACAACAACAACACCATTAAGCATACTGACACCAAAATTGCAATAGAGACACAAAGAAAGAAAATATATTATATATTTATGTAAGATATCTGCTTTTGATCCTTGGAATTACACCAACACACACACACATGTGTGTGTGTACATATATATTATATATATATACATATATATATATATACACATACACACACACATACACATATATATGCACTCTGGCATGCTTATATAAAATGATAATAGATATCACTTACTACTTAGGTAATACAAAATTGTGACAGTTGGGTATAATTTACCTTTGTTCAGAACAAAGAATGTGTGTCTGTGCGTTTGTGTGTGTGTGTTTGAATGTCTGTGTATGTGTTTGTGTATGTCTCTTTGTTTGTTTGTGTGTTTGTGTGTATATGTTTCTGTGTACCTGTTTGTGTGTTTCAGTGTATGTTTGTGTATGTGTTTGTTTGCGTGTGTGTATTTGTGTAAAGGAGAAATCAACCCTTTTATCTATTTATAAAGCAATTGGCCATCTTCAGTTCTCCTTGGTGTAACAGAACTAGACTATAAAGGGAGGAGTGTCGGGTCTTGCCTCATAAATTGTCTTTTCTATCTTCTGTGATTGCTTTCTAGTGTTGTTGTGTTTGTTATTTGTGTTGTTGTTGCTGCTTTTTAGTGTTGATGAGGAAAGGTGTGCTTATCTTATCTACAGAAATGTTTCTCAAGCTGCTCACACTGAATACATTTTGTGCCACATATTACCCCTCATTAGGACTACCAAACTTGAAATACTCCAAGTACTCGAGGGCAGTGGGTGTAGCAGACTGATATGTTTGGTAATGGTGCAGGTGGGGGTGAGGGAATAAGGCGAAGATGGTGTTTGTATTTGTGTATGTATGTATGTATGTATGTATGTATGTATGTATGTATGTGTATATATATCCTTGTGTATACCTATATATATATATATATACATATACACACACTTACATATTTATATATGTGTATATATATATATATATATATAAATTTATATATACATATTTATGTGCATAAATGTGTGTTTATATATATATATACACACACACACACTTCTATGTGTATATGTATATATGCATATTTATATATATATATATATAAAATTAATATATGAATATATACATATTTGTATGTATATATATAAATACACACCCACACATATATATGAATTTATGTATATATATATGAATTTATATATATAAGCACAAACCCCATAAAAAGTGTCTAATCAAAGCGGTAATAAGGAATTCTTGGTATTTTATTATTTATTTATTTATTGTTTTATATTACTGTCCCTTACAGTTGATGAGCATACCATTGCAACACCAGCAGTGTTGGTGTTTTCTTAATCAACTCCCTAGTTTGTTTAGAAGATTAAGTGAAAAAGAAAAAAGAAAACAAAATCCCCATCTTTTTCACCCCCAACTCCTTTTTTTGTTACTTTCCCTTATTGTCTGTTTAAAAAACTAAATGACATGTGCTTCACTTTCACAATCTTTAGCAGTTTTTGTTGTTCTTCTTCTTCCACTAGGCGGTGAATTGGCAGAGTTGTTAGTGCATTGGGCAGAATGCCTTGCAGTATTTGTTCTGGCTCACTGTGCTCGGAGTTCAAATCCCGCCGAGGTGAACTTTGCCTTTCATCCTTCCAGGGTAGATAGATAAAGTACCAGTGTAGGGTGGTGGACTGGCAGAATCGTTAGACGAGATGCCTCATGGTATTTATTCCAGCTCTTTGTGTTCTGGGTTCAAATCCCACTGTGGCCTACTTGAATGGTAGACTTAATCCGTCGCCCGGTTTAACAACACCACCTGGTCCTTGAGTGCCTTTAGCAGAGTCCACTCTGTTGCAAGCATTCAGGTCAGGTCTCCGGTCTGAGGATACCTACTTTTCTCCCTCCCACCAGTCCTGGAGGTTCTGAAAAAAGGGTGATGGGCACTGCCTTCCCTCTGAACTAAACAGTTAAAAAATAGAAGCTGTCACTAGACTGTAGCCATGCTGGGGAACTGTTTTTTAGCATATATATTTAATTACATCTACTGCAGTACTTATATTATTGACTGGTATTTTAATTCATAGATCTTGTAAGGAAGGGAGGCAAAGTAGACCTTGGCAGAGTTTGAACTGAGTACGTAAAGGGACATAACCAAATACCACAATATATTTTGTCCAGCGCTCTACTCGTTCTGCCATTTACCCACCATGGCTGTTGGTTCTTAATTTTTATATTTTTCTTTCTGTTTCTCTCTCCCAATCTCCTAAGTTGCTGGTGTTTAACCCAAGATCAGCCCTGACCAAGCAGACCTGTAATGAAATGTGGTTCAGCTCAGGCATTGTGTATCTAGAATCACATTGTCCACTGTGTGTGTCCCCCACCCCCTTTTCAAGCCAGTAGGCTGTAATTTGAGGGAGATTTGGCTGCTATTTCTAGCAGGTTGTGTGACTCCATAGAGGCTCCTTCATTGCTCACCCAATCTCAGTTTGTTGTTGTTGTTTAGTCCCAGATCAGCTCTGATTTAGTAGACTTATGAAAAACATTCCAGCTGTGACCATCCTGTATTTTTAGGGGTATGTAGGATTATATTATCTAATGTGTCCTGTCCTTATATAAAACAGTAGGATGGGATTTCAGGAAATTTGGCTGCTGCTGTCACCTAGCAGAGGTGACATTATTAGGTTCAGTTGAGTTTCAACATATGTATGAATGTCAGAAATGATATGTGTTAAAACAAAATCCCTCAAAATGTTTAGATCCTTCATTTGTGTAATTCAAATCCCACTGAGGTTGACTTATCTTAACATCCCAAAATTACAAGCACTTGACCTCGAGAAGCCAATAAGGGATACTCCCTACCCAACCCAATGAGGGAGCCTCTGCCTGGCTGGTTGCTCTTTAATCTGTTGAAGTAGCAGCCAGATCTCCCTCAAATCACACACTGCTGTCTTAAAAAAGGAAAAAGGTCTGCTCAGACGGAGCTGACCTGGGGCTAAATAACTTGTAAACACTGGACTGTATGAAGTTATGGAGCAACTAAGGAATGAATAGCCACACTGACTTAATGTGGTCAACCCTGATCAAGATGACCTATTATCAAAGGCGTTCCAGCTGTGACCATCCTGTCTGGGTTTTTTTTCACATATAGTGTATATAAAACATTTTAGGTGTATGTAGGACTATATTAGCTAATGCATCCCTCCTTTTTTTAAGACAGTAGGATATGATATAAGGGAGCTTTGGCTATTATTTCAAGCATGTCGAGTGACTACATTAAATGTTCAGTGTCCTGGTCTGATAACACATTGTTTCACATTCCAGCTTCTGCTCTAATTAATTGCAGTTCTGTTAACCCCAAGTCTATTCTGCAGGAGCAGAAGTTTGAACTTGAAACCATGAGTTATTAGGAACTGTTGCAGGCTTATAACCAATGAGGGAGCCTCTATGTGGTTGCTTGACCTGCTAGAAATAACAACCAAATCTCCCTCAACTTACACCCTTCAATCTTAAAAAATGAAAAATATTATGCATGAAAGTAAGAGGGGATGATCACGGTTGGAAAGCTTTTGATCATAGATGCATCCAATCAGGGCTGATCTGGGCTAAATGATTATAGCAACTACAATCTGCTGCAGCTCTTTTTTTTTTTTTAATGATTTGAACCAGAGGACGGGGCTGTTCTTATGGCCTTCGCAGTTCCCCCCGAGACAGGTGAGGTGGCTGCAGTTGATGTTCCTCTTCAACAACTGCACGCTGATGGCAGAAAAAAGACATTAGCAGGAGGGAATTATAGAAATCTGATGTTCTGGGGAAAAAGGATTGAGAATAGTTTTTTGTTCAGGGCCTAGGTAGGTAGATGCAATACAAGTGATGAGAGGAGGAGAGACAAATGAAGATCAGAGGAATAGACGCCAATGTAGAATCAATAGAAAAGGCAGAGTGAGGAGATAGCATGTATGTGGGCCAGAAGTTGGAGTGTGTTAGTGAGCGACTTCATGCCAATCAGTCCAGGTTGTCTTTTTTAGGTCGTGGACTAAGATGTCCATGTGTGCAGTAGTAGCATCATCTCTGATGTGGGAGCAGTAGTCCATTGTGAGTCTCATCTGAGCTTTGTAGAGGGTTAGTAATTTTTGAGGGCTGAAATATTTTCTGGTGCTGAAGAGGAATGCCAGCCTTTGGGATGCAGTTTTTGCTATGTTGTTGATGTGAGATTGCCAGGACAGATCCTTAGGGATTGTGAGGCCTGCATTAAAAATTTCTACTTTCATTGAAATTGTCAGAATCTGGTTGTCACAGCATTATTATATAAGTAGGCCTTGCAGGTCTACCTTAATATTGATATTTAACCTTAATTCACAGTATATCATATTATGATATCTATAGGAAATTGATCTTATTTGGAATATGCAAACACACTGAAGGGCAAGCCAGTGAGGGAACCTTAATGTTGTCACTTTACCTGTTAGAAATAGCAACAAAATCTCCCTCAAATCACACAGTCTGCTGTCTTAAAAAGAGAAAGGAAACATTAGATAATGTAGTCCTAGATACACTACATCTGAAGAAAAGAAATGAGATGGTTACAGCTAGAATGTCTTTGGTCTTCAGTCAGGGCCAACTTGAGGTTAAACAACAACATTGAAGGAGGAGGAAAACAAAGCCAGAAGAAGCTGGAAGAAGAACTTTTAAATAAAAAGCTCTATATTTGCACCACCCAACTTTCTCAGTACTTGGATGTAAAACATTTCTGCAAAAAAATTTAAAAAATCATGTATTAGATAAAAAAATTCTTGCAAAAACTAATTATTCCACTAAAGGGGTGGGGGAAAGAAACACAAAAATGAAGATTAGCTATTGTTAAGTGGATCACATGTCAAACCCATTAACTGTGCTAGGTAACATTATATATACCAGAACTGAAGCACTCTTTTACGACTGGATGCCCTTCCTAGCACTAACCATTAACAGTGAGTGGATGTTTTAGTGCAAACTTCAAAAATTAAAACTCAGTTTATTTATTATATTGGCTCATTAATCTCAAATAAAGATTGTTCTATATGACAATAAGAACAAAATAATAATCTTAAAAAATATTCTAACAGAATTTTCTTTGTTTACACATTTAAAAAAAAAATACACTTTGTCTCACAATTCTTTAAATTTGTAATTATTTAAAAATTATTCCCAGAATTATTACACCATCTCATGAGTAATGATATTTGTCAGGGTTGAGAAGTTTTGCAGGATATTTTTTCAAAATAGAGAAATGTTAAATGTTTCAAATATATCTAAGAGGAGATCTGCCTTGTCTTTTTTCATACCATCTCATCATATCATATGTTTTGACATTGCTTGGTATGAAGCCGTCATTAACATGCTTCTCTTAGAATGCATTGCAAATGTAAATTCTTTACAAGTTTAATAAAGGGTATAGTGCTACTGAAGCGATGTAAAGCATTCAAGAGCTTTATGGCCAGATATGTTCTGCATGTGGGAGTATATATTTGATACTTGCAAACATATTTGGGTGGTGACAGCAGTTTCATAGATGTGCTGTTGTATCTGATAATGACTTGCCGTTTGAGCACATTTAACAGGCATTGTTCCATGACTGACAAAGAAACAGTTACATCTCATTGCAGCCACACATCAATATTTGCAACAATTCTGTAAAGTGTCTAATTTCAGAAATTGTGTGCAAGCTGGAATGTCAAGCAATAATCAGAGAGAACATATAAATATTTGCAAGGTTGATGGCTCATAATGAACGTGGGTAATCACCATAATGCTAAGCATTGTAGCCAATAAGTATGTGCAAGGAAATAAGTAAAACCATTATCAGAAGCAAATTTTCACTCTAAGAAGGATTATTTTTTTTTTAGTGTTTCATTACATAAGCCTGGTAATATAGACTTTAAATATAACAACTATATAATTACTATTGAGATCTACTAACAAGAGAACATTCATATGGTTGTTCGACCTGCTAGAAATAGCAGCCAAATTTCCCTTATATTACACCCTGCCATCTTAAAAAAGGGCACATTGGATAGTAGTACCTAGGTTACACAAAAGATGGGATGGTCATAGCTGGAATACCTTTCATCATAGGCTTAATCAAGGCTAACATGGGGCTAACAACAATTGTCAGCAAATCAACTGACTGAGTACTATAGAAAAACTAAACATCTTTTTTTGTTAACTGAAAAAGAAAATATTGTGCTGTACCAAAAGAATGCAAATCTTCATACTGCTCAGATTATTCTGTAAATTGTGAGAATCTTACATATGTGTGAAAAGTCTCTAGATCCTTTATACTGTTCTGATCTTTCTCTTTTAGGTTATCCTCCCAGATTTTTATTTATTCAAAATGGTGTAAAACTAGCTTTTGTCATGAACACCATTTAGAGACAGAAAAGAGTGCCTGTGTTATACACTACAGAGCACGCATTAGTAGAGTCATTAGAGCATCAGATAGAATACTTTGTGATATTTGTTCTGGCTTACTCCGCTTCGAGTTCAAATCCTGCCGAGGTCAACTTTGCCTTTTAACCTTTTGGTTACTAGTCTAGGGTGGTTGACTGGTGGATCATTAGAATGTCGGATGGGATGCCTTGTGGATTTGTTCCAGCTCTTTGCATTCTGAGTTTAAATTCCACTGTGGCCTACCTGGGTGGTAGACCTAAATTTGTCACCTGGTTTAACACCACCATTTGGCCCTTGGGTACCTTTAGCAGAGTCCACTCTGTTGCAAGTATTCGGGCCAGGTCTCTGGTCTGAGGAAAACTTCCTCCTCCCACCCACCAGTCTCAGAGGCCCTGAAAAAAGGGTGATTGGCACTGCCCTTTCCTCCTGACTAAACAGTAAACAACATTAATAACACAGTTGCCTAGTAAGCAATAGCCACATGGTGCAAGTCCCATCTGTAAGTCTGTTGCTCTGTTTTGTTTCAAATTGATGCTTATAATGTTTAATATCAATTACATTAAAACCTTAGCTTTTGTCTTCTGTGTTATTTTATTCCCAAACCATTTGAAGATTCTAAGCATGGAAAAACTAAGTCATTAGCAAACTGTCATTAATAGATACCAAAAATACAGATGAGGTTAAAATATGTGTATTGTGTTTTGGAGAATGCTTATATAGTTCTTTAATATTCTTAGTTGAGCATAGCTTTTGTGTTTTATTTGGTTACTTTTAAAAGATAAATTTTACTTGTTACCAAGTGCTACTCTTGATTTCCATGTTAAAGAGTAGCTAACTATGAATTAAGTTCCTCAAGTATAGTTTAAGGAATTAAGTGCTATTGTAGTTCTTCAAGTATAGTTTATAAAGTTGAGTCCTACTCTAGTTCCTCAAACTTAGTTTAAAGAATAATGTATATTTATATAGGAACACTGCATAAATCAGAAAATTTGAAATATATATCATGTAGATATATCATGTAGATATATCTACAGTTTTTTAAAGTTTTTTTGAAAGCCTTCACTGAGAAGCTTGTAAACAATGTGAAAACATTCTATTCTTCTTTTAAGTAAGCAGAAAAATAATTGGGACCCCCTTACAGATCTGCTTCGGAGATGGTTGTCCCTCATCAGCGAAGATCTACCCTTTTTGTCCAACCAGAGAAGCTTTCTCTGGCTAGACGAAAAGTCAAGGTGGATCTTCTCTGATGAGGGGACAACCATCTCCGAAACAGATCTGTAAGAGAACAATCAAATGTTTTCACATTGTTTACAAGCTTCACAGCGAAAGCTTTCAAAAACAAAAAATAAAATACTGTAGATATAACCACATTATACAAGGGTTGTACCGAAAGTAATGCAAAAGTGGGCTTAACTTTTTTATTAACTGACATAGGTCGTTCAAATTTCACATGTTGGTAGAGTAACTCTTCCTCTATACAAAGATACTACTCAACATAGTTTCCATCACAAGCGATGCATTTGCGCCATCATTGAACCCAACTGTCAGATCCTCTTTGAAAAAATTCAGGTTTGCACTGTTGTACCCACTTCTTCACAGCCACTTTCACCTCGTCTGTGTCATCAAATCATTGTCCCCGAAGACTGTCCTTCATTGGACCGAACAGGTGGAAGTCGGAGGGCACCAGATCCGGGCTGTACAGTGGATGATTACTTCTACAATTAGGCTTTGAAAAATTCTTATTATTGGCGTTCCAGGAAATATTTCTATCAGTATTATAGATATTGGAATTATTGTTAAGAAGGGATTGAGTCTGAGTTACGATGCACATCTTGTCACGATTTTTATTGCTTCTGCTTACATTAGCTTTATTGTTCATATTTTCATTTATATTTTCATTGTTATCAGTACTTGCTATTTTTACAATTATAGTAGTTCCTATTACTGTTATTATTACCATAGTAGTTCTTATTATTATTATTACTATTATTATGATTGTTTTCAATAGTGTTTGTTCCTTAAGTTAGGTATATATTCTATGCTCTCCTTATAACCACTTCTCATTAAGGCTTCGTTATAATACCATGCGTTCTCTCTAAATATTTTTTCATTCACTGAAAGTTTAGATATCCTAAGGGAAATGTTTCTAACGAATCCTTTGATTATAGATTTGGAGAGGTTAGACAGTCTATGAATATAGTGTAGATTCTCGTTAGGCTTATGGAATAGGGAAAAAGAGACCAGAATTTAAGTCCAATGTAACATCAAGTAAGTTAACTATTTTATTATTATTTTCAAATGTAATCGAAAGATTAACATCCTTAAAGAATTTATGTAATTTCTTATGTAGTTTTTCTAAGCTGGAAGAGTTATATCCGATAACAGTCAATAAAGCATCATCATCATCGTTTTTACGTCTGTTTTTTCATGCTAGCATGGGTTGGACGGAGATTTCTTGAGGCAGCATTTTACGGTCGGATGTCCTTCATGTCACCAACTATACTGAACAAGTATGGAAATCACATCACCGAATCACTGAACGGCCGGGCATCTGGTTATTGGAGATATAAACAAATGTCATCGGTTGATTTCAGCGATAAACGGCCTCCAGCGATGACAAGCGCATGCACCCCCCCCCCCCCCACCCACAC
>JAOPJM010001291.1:33943311-33954152 GCA_027124095.1 Muusoctopus leioderma
GCCCCCCCCCCTCCCCATTTCACCCCCTTTCGGTGTTGATGAATAAAGTACCGGTCTAGGATGACGGATTAATCGGAATACCCCCTTTCGGTGTTGATGAATAAAGTACCGGTCTAGGGTGACGGATTAATCGGAATGTTAGATCGTCGAACGAGATGCCTTGCTGTATCTGTGCGTTCTCAGTTCAAATCCCCCCCCCCTGACCCCGCCGCCCCGAATCTTTGGGGTCCCGCCAAACACGGTGATAGGATTCGGCAGTCCTCCTTAAGCAAGTACCCAAGTGTTTCAGCTGGTCACGTTCTCAATGCCGGCATTTAGCTGGCAGGTGAGAACGTAAGAGGATTTTCGAGGTCTGTTCACTCACTCACTCAATAATGTTGGCAGTCTGGCCGGTCATTCGGAGCAAGATGTGTTTTTTTAAGTTGTTCTCCGAGACAAAAACCACTGCGAGAGCCATTGCACGTTTAGGTGTAGATAAGCGTGTTATATATACATGTACACGTTTCCGCTGTTTCGTGTGCTTATACTATTTTAAGCTCAGATTGGCAAGCTTTCGCACACATCAGGGAATGATTTGTTTACTGATACTATATAGGAACAGAAGTTCCCAGCTAGCTCCAAATGACCGGCTTGAAGAGACGATAACCACGTCGAAACACCGGTGTCTGACTGTCCAATCAGGGGATTTGGAGCATGATGTGTTTTTTTAACACAGAAAGTCTGTAGGGAGAAGTTGTTCTCCGAGACAAAAACCACAGCGAGAACCGTTGCACGTTTAGGTGTACATAAGCATGTTATATATACATGTACACATCTTTATATAAATATATAACTATATGCAATTTATACATGGATAGTTAAACTTGTTATGCCCATTTCTACTCAGTAATACAACATCAATGAAATACATATTAAACTAATATAAGACTTATCTATTGAGTAACTCCTTTGATACAATGTTCTTGGTAAATTAAGATCATTTTCTTGACATTTATCACATTGTGAAGAATGCCTGTATGTTTGATAAAAACAAATGTGTTTATGTGTAAGAAATACCAGGTTGGTGATCAAAGAAAGGATGTTAGTGTGACAGATATGGTAAGAGTTCCAGACTCATACCTTACAGTCTCTCTCTCTCTCTCTCTCTCTCTCTCTCTCTCTCTCTCTACTGAGTTCAAATTCTGCTAAGGGTTACTTTTTCTCTTTTTCTTTCCTCATGGGTCAGTAATAGAACTAGTTTCTTTTGAAATTCAGTTGCTATTTCTAGCAAGGTGAGTGACCAGATAGATGATCCCTCATTGGCTTGAGATGACGGTGATGATGTAGACATCTGGTACGAATTGATGATAACACATGCTGAGAGAGGGAAAAGAGTCCACCTTTTGAGGTAGACTAAAGAAAGAACTCGTTATATCAGTATGTTAGAGCTCACAGATGAGATGACACAGTGTCAAGATATATGGAGTAACATATAAGCTGATAGGGGAACCTCTACTTGGCTGCTCGACTTGCTGAAAATAGCAGCTAGATTTCCCTCATATCACACACTGCAGTCTTAAAAATAGGACAGGTCTGAAAAAAAGTGATGGATTGGTCATGGATAGAATGCCTTTGGCCATAGATCTCCTTCATCAGGAATGATCTGGGGCTAAACAAGAACAACAACAATACATGGAATAATGCTGTATTGCTGATCTATCCAACCCATATCAGAACTGGAAAAAAACAGACATCATAATCATCATCGTCATCATCAGGGCAGCTGATGACGACGATGATGATGATGATTATGATGACGACGATGAAATTGATAACGCTGTAAATTTTATTTTTAAACTCTAAACATTTAAAAATAGTTCTAATTTCTTGATGATTTTATACATTATTTTCTAAATAGATTATTAAGTCTAGTAGCTTACCCTAAATTCCTACTAATAAAAGGAAATGCTTGACGCTACTTCCCCACACCTCTCTCTCATTAACTGTCTATCTATTTATCTATTTTCTGCCACTTTGTGTACTTGCTTCTTTAAAAAAAAAAAAAAAAAGGAAACAAAAATAGTAGTAAAATTAGTTATTTAAATTTTAGTAGAAATATTTCTGTTTTGAAAGCTAGAAAACTTAGTTTTAAATGCAATTTTACACATTTTTCGCAATTAGTAAATATGTATATTAGCTCATTTTTTTTTTTCAAATTTAATTACTGGTTTGTTACTGATATTTAAATGTGTAATTCAGCATTTAACAGGTAATTAGCTTTCAGGCAATCAAAATAGAAACAAAAAAGAAAAAAGAATTATACAGAAAGAAAATTTGTATGTCAAGTGGATGAGCTGACTTGTTATTTATTTATTTACTTATTTACTACTTATTATCCATGAAGATCCAAGATATTCCTACCCTCAATTAGTCATAACATGAAACACATAAACACTACATTTATGCCTATTTTACTTTTTGTTTTCTTTTATTTTATATCATGTTTCTTTCTTAACTGCCATGAGGATGTGGTAAGCTTATCTCGGTTTCATGGCATTAATTAGTCGAGGTACACTTGTTACACTGACTAGGGTCTCATAGGAGATTGTGGAATCAACATAGATAGCTAATGAAACACTTTTTTTAAAAATAAAATAAGAGTAGGAGGAGGAGGGGGGGAAGTTCCCATAACCTTTGCAGGCCATCCGAGACTGGCAACATTGATGTGGTTGATGTTCAGCTTGAACATCTGTAGGTCAGTGTCTGTAGGAAAAATGTTGGCAGACAGAGAGAGAGAGAGAGAATTCCTGAGGGTTACAGTTCTGGGGAGGAAGATCTGAGCAAAATGTTTAGTGTGGTTTCTGCAGATTGAGACACAGTAAGAGTGATGAGAGTGGTGGAACGGGTGGACCTGGGTCGAATGTGTATTCATCTAGCTAGTTGAGAAGAGCAGATGCCATTGTAGTTGTGGTAAAAGAGTCAGGGAGAGGAAACAGTGTGTTGGTGAGTGAATCATTGCAAATCAGTTGGATGGCCTTCTTTTGGATGTGGTCTATGATGTGTGTGTGTGAAGCAGCAGTAAGCAGTAGCAGCACTGTCTCATACATATGAGTACTACTCCAGTCTAGGTTTTAATTGAGATTTCTATAGAGTCAACAACTTATCAAGGCTGAAGTATTTTCTAGCCCTAAAGAGCAATCATAGTCTGTGTGATGAATTGTTGGCATTGTTATATATATATGGGGTTGCCATGAGAGATCACCAGAGATTGTGAGGTTTAGCACTTGTAGTGACATTGACGGTTACTTACAGTAGTGAGCTGCACTTCGTCTTTGAGCTTATTTACAGTTAGATTGACTGTTCACTGATAGTCAAGAAACCTTGTCTAGGGCACATACCACCATCAAACCTTTGGCTGGTAGTCTTAATATCTTTACAATTCAATCAGCTATTATACACTGATTTATTCGGACTAGTGTCCTCATCCTGAATGTTATAATCACATTGTTTCAGCCATTGTAGCCTCCGACCTTCTTTGGGTGTCTGTTGCATTCGGTAACTTTCTCGGAATTTCTAACCAAAAGTTATTGAATGCAACAGACACCTTGAAGAAAGCTGGAGAGTACAATGGCTGAAACATTGGGATTATAACAACCAGGGTGATGATACTAGTCTGAATAAATCAGTGTATAATAATGTATATAATTCCTCATCTCAAAAATTCAGACAAAATTGAGGCACAAATTTCATTCTGAGAAGCAGCAGATCACATTTTTCAAATAACATTAAACAACCGGTGTTAAGTGTTACAATAAAATATATAGGGACTGTAAAATATAAGACACACACACCTCTTCTCAGAAGCAGAACTACATATTCATCACTAAAACTATATTGCAATATCTATAATTAAAACTCAATAGATGTGACCAAACCATAGGTTGATAAATGGAACTAATTCTACCTTTTCAAAAACATTTCTTTTAAAAATGTTATTCTTAATTTGAACAGCTTTTGTTTTCAAATTTATTTTTGAAATTTATTTAATATTTCCCCAAAGCATCGACATTTCACTGTATATATCATGCTATTTTAAGTTCCCTCTTGGAACAGGAATGTTCTGGAAGACAAGCTTAGATTAAAAATATTGCCATTAAGTTCTTCAGTAGTTTTTTTTTGGTTTTCTTCTCATGTACAACCTTTCAGGTTTTTGTTATAATTCTTTGTCAATTACCACTGCCTAATTACACATGCTTGTATGTATATTTTTATAGCAATTTATTGTAGGTAGTCAAATGACATGTCTGTCTGTCTGTCCGCCTGCCTGTCTGTCTTGCTGTCAGTCTATATCTATTGCTACCAATTTAACCTCAAATATATTTTGTGGAAAAAAAGAAACCAGATGGATGTTTGGAAGTAATAAAAGAATGCCATATACATGGTTTTCTAATTAGCATTAAGTGTCCTCATTCATCTAAAGTATCAAAGACTTCATAGATATTGCCAAGATCTGAGTATTTAGCAACACAAATCCACAGGTGGTTATCAGGAAATTGATATTTATTCAAAATGTACTCGTTATTATTTCTTACATATGTGGCATTACCATTTTTGCATTTACTTTCTAGTATTTTTTGTATTTTTTTCTCTTTATTTTTACATTGTCAATAATGCTGTCGAGCAGCTAGAGCTGATAATAGAATTCTTAACTCTGGCAGGCATAGCTATGCTGGCCTTTTAATGGTTTGTTGTGCTTTCATAGGTTAGGTAGATATACATATATAGTATGTGCATGTTCGTTTACCAATGCTGTCCAAGTGTGCAGCTTACAGACCTGTTCAGTGTCTATTCACTAACTCTAAACAATGGCTCGATCTTATAATAATAGTAACCTTTCATTTCTCGTGTCATGTTTTTTTTTCACTTTTATTCACCTTCCTTGTCTTTAATATTGACCTCCCAACCCCCTTATCTTTAAACACACACACACACACACACATGCACACACACACAAAACACATGACTTTAGGCTCTTATGACTGACTATGGTTTCTAGCTATGACATTTCAATGCTGTTCTTCCCTGCTTTCATTCCACGTCTTCAGAAAGATTTTTGCAGTAGACAATTCTATTTGATATGATTTCATTATGCCAAGATGCACATCTCATAGATATAAAACTGGCTAACATCTTCAGTGTGTTTCTGCCAAAGACAGGGTTGCTGTTTTTGAATTGCCGTGAACAGTTCTTTAAGGTGTTCTACTACAGCTGACAGCATTGCAACCAGTTTCTTTCTGCTTTTTCTCAGTTTTCTTTAAAAAGCTTTGTCTCTTGATCTATAAATAAAAATGTGTTTGTGCATTTTTGATTGTATAAAGTTGTTAAGAAATGTAACTTTCTATTGTACCATCATTGGCCGTGTGAAGAAATAGTTATAAGTTTTTGAAGAGACAAGACAAAAGTTAGGGAAATGTTTTTAATGTTTTTCAGCTATAACCTCTGCCAACTTTTTCCAAGCGAACTGTAATGAATGTGTCAATGAGTGACTGAAGCTTTTGTTCAAAGATTTATTATTCTTGAAGATGGTGCAGACAGTTGAATTCTGCTGTAGATGTTTTACAGTTTCTAGGGTTGATGCCTTATTGGTTCTGAGTTCCAATGTAACTGATGTTGGACTTTGACTTTCATCTGCCCAAGGTTGATAACATCAGTAGCAGTAATATATTGAGGGTTATTCACTTGCTCGCTCACAACACTAGTGTAGTGCTTGCATCTACAATTATTATTGTTTTAACTTTTTCCTGGGGGGTCAAATTCCTTTTTCTTTTCATTTTGAGAATTTTGACTTATTTATTAAATTATTTGATTGCAATTTTTATATTATCAAATATTTTATATAATTTTTATAAAACAAAATCAAAGTATATCTGTTTTGTTTATTTTTTTTTTTTTTTTAAACTTTTCATACTATATAAGTTTCTCTCTTTCGATTGTTACCATGTTGAAAAATAATGAAAATATTATTGTGTACACTTTTCATTCCTCTATCCAACATATTCTAAATTCCAAAATATTAGATATTAGATGCCACTGTTTTACTCTTGTTTGTTTGCTTAACTGATTAAGTGACTACTCTGATTGGTATCTCAAAAACTACTGATGCCAGAAAGTACAAATTTCTTATCAATGATTGATAAATACAACAAAAATTAGTGGGGGGGGGGGGGGGAGCGAAATGGGGGTTCGTATACAAGTTATACAAAAAATGAAATCAACTAAGTAGAAAACAAAATATAATAGAATTATGGATTATTCAAAATCAGAGTCAGTGTAGGATGTCAACAATTCAATGTAGTTAACTACACAGACCACAAGTTTGAAATTTGTACAGTATGCCTAGATAGGTAATCTAGACAGGGTCTCCGTTACTAGAAGCTAAGCATGTCGTTCCTTGCACAGAAAGCCTGCAGAGACCAAATTAGCAAGTTAGTTAAGTGGGAATCGATGGGGGGAAAATCATCAACAACAGATGGTGGGTTACATTAAAGAGGAAAATTTGGACAGTCTGTTAGTAAGAACTAGACCTAGGGAAAAAATAGCTTAGAGAAGGTGCTAGACTCGAATAGGCTAATAGGAAAGGCATCAACTGTGAAGTGCAAGCAGCACAAATGTGTCTCAACCATATTTTCAATGTGAAACATAAAGGTTTTGTTCTCTGAGCTGAAAAGCTTGCATTTAGACAAAGGCTGTTTGATGGGCCTGGGTGGCAGAAGTACAGTGTAACAAAACCACACATCAGTCTTTGACAGACTGCAATGGGCGCTTACTGATTCCATACAGATGTATGTGGTTTTTCAGTAGGACTTTGCCAAGTTCTTCATGAGGAGTGACAGACTGGAGACAATAAACCTACCTCGATGGTCTGCTGGGACTTTCAGCAGAAGATGTAAACCATTGTGCAAAGCCAATTTTAGCAGCTGAAAAATGGATGCTTTGAGTGGCTGTGCATGGGACTGGATGCTCTGACCTACAAGCTTTATTGCTACATAGCAGACTTGTTCATCTCTGTCTTTGGAGCTGTTTACTGCAACTGGCAGCAAACCAGGAGCATTCCCAGTTGTGTGAATCAAGGGGCAGTGACACTGCTAGGAAAGAACCCAAACAAGGAGACATATTTAACAATTTTAGTTCCATAACTCTGCTAAACACAAAGTTAACGATTTTAGCAAAGGTGCTCACCAAGAGGTTGGTGCTTGTCATCAGTAATGTAGTCGGAAATGCGCACACCTGTGTGATACCCAGTAGATATATCCATGACAACCTCCACCTCATATAATATATCATAGAGTGAGTTGGAAGTAGATCTGCCTTTGGTGAGGCACTGAACAGTTCGGATCAGGCTAAAGCCTTTGACAGAGTCGACCATCATTACCTGATGGCTGTCCTAAGTGCAACCAGTTTCAGCACCGTTTTTATAGGCTGGATTACTACAATGTATTGCAACATCTTTCTGGTGGTCAAACTAAATGGCCACCTATTGGAACAATTTCTCACTCAGAAATGGGCTGAGAGGAAGCTGTCCTTAATAGGTTGAGCAGAGGTGGCTAACACTTACATCACTTCGGTGTGACTGTTGTGCCTTGTTCCATGAAACAGCTGACCAGATTGGTGAACAGGTTGTTTCACTTCCTATGGAAAGTAAGGCTTCCACTGGCCAGGAGGTCCATCTGCTACCAACACTCACTCCAGGGGGGATCTTGGGATGCCATGGCTGATGATGTGCAGGTACATGCTGAGACTACGACATCTGCAGAGATTGCTGGATAACAACAATATCAAACAGGTGTGGTTGCTGTTTATGAGGCATGTCTTTTTGCAGCTTGTATCTTTGACTGAGCTGCAGTCCTGCAGATAGAGGTTGGGCATCTGGCATCTGGAATGTTACTAAGCACTCACTACACTCTGCCAGCTGGGTAATGCGGTCGATGGAATGTTCACACTAGCATTCTAAAGAAGGTTAGTTGAGAGTATGAGCAATGATAGCCTGGGAACAATTCTGGGCTTCAATGAGGACAGTCTGAATAGTGTTTTCTGGAGAACTTTCAAATCAGGGATTATGGACAACTTCTAAAAGTGCTTGGCTTAGCAGCACTACAGGGGAAGTTGCCAGTTTGATATAAACTCTACAGGCATGGCAGTACCATCAGCTGGGCCTGACTAAGATGTCCACAGAGCGACGAAATCATTCTGCACATGCTCGTGCAGTGTCCGAACATTACTGACGTGTGGGGTTAGGCTGGAAATCTGCTATCACATGTAGAACAGATCTGGTTGTCAGCTGAGTCCATTATAAAGATCACCTCACTACCTTCATTTGGTAAGAAGGGCAGGTAGTTTTCCTTTGTTTGGTGGGTATGGCAAAAGAGGTCGTGTGGTGGACAAGACTGTGAGAACTGAGGACAGAGACTTTCCTCTTCGACCAAGCCCTCAACAACTTTTTCAACTACCACTTGAAAAAGAGGGTGAGAGTAGAGAGTTTCTCTCCAGTAAATTTGCTGAATGTTGGGTGAGAGTGGTGAGCCTGGTGTGGCTGGATGGTTCCAATCACAATTATTGTTTGTAATTCCGTAGTAGGTGCAAAGCACTTTGTCTTAGCGTTGAAGGGCATTTCAGGATTTTTGGTGTGCCCTATTTTGCCCTATGCATTACATATTTTTGTATTTTGTCTTCTCAACACGTATTTTTTTTTTTTTTACTCAATGTAAAACCTCCACTGTTTTAGCAACTCATCTTCAGAATGTCCCCCATTCATTGCCCTTGTGGCATATAAAGAACCAGTTATTGTTCAAATCCTGCTGAAGTCAACTTTGCCTTTCATCATTCCAGGGTCGATAAAATAAAGTACCAGTCAAGTACTGGCATTGTTGGGTTTGTGCCTATGTTAGAAAGAATTATTATTATTATTATTTTTGGTCGTCGTAGTGAGTAAATGTGTTTTTGCTGGCTCTGAAGAATTTTTGGTTTATGCCAGGTGTTACAGATTTATTTGCAAAATTGTGGATTACCTTACAAAACATGGACTTGTAAACTGTGGGGTCTGTCATATTTTGTAACAGCCCCAAAAGGTTCGTCTTTTTGAACATTTTGTCATATTTTTCACATTTTGTTTTGCTAATTTAAAAATGGCTACACAAACGAAACCTGGTGAACACGCCCACCAAAACATGCACGACAAGAACGTTGCAACTCATCAGCAAAAAATAGAAGAAATTTTTCAACACACAGACGTTCAAGAGAAACATGAAAACAATAGCAGTACAAAAAAATATTTTGCAGACATAGTAAACATTAACAGCAACAATAACATCAATAATTACACGAATACACACAGACAGAAACAAAATAGTTTTGTTAGCATCGCAGGAAACACACAATTTTTAGATTTAAATGAAGCCCAGGAACAAAGAAAACTGTGGCAAAGTTTTATAAACAAGCTCTCCATCAGCCTGCCCAAGGAATATGTCCGGGAGCAGGCGAAAAAAAACGCTCACCTATATATGCCTCAGAAAAGGCAGTGGGGAGTTTAGCTTGCCGTCAAAACAGCAGCTACAAGATGCTTTAGGTGATGCATGGACTAGCATCACATCCATAGACTGAAGGAAGTCGTATGGGACTATAAACGTACACTTCAGGACCCAAGCTGAGACAGAACAGCAGGCTCAAATTGCGCTTCACACACCTGCCCACAAGCTCATCCCTCAATATATGGGGGAAAGGAACACAAGAGTGTCAGTCACAGGGTATTGATAGCGATATCTACCCTTGGCTGGTTCACGGCTTTGTGGAACAATATGGACAGGTGGTAAGTGCGCAAATAATAAAAAAATGATGTGGTCGGGAGGGGTCAGTATAGACTTCCAAGTCCTTATGACCCTTCAAGACCACAGAACCATTCCGGAACTCTGCCCTGTCATGGGTGCAGAGACCAAACTGGAGAATAGCGGTGCTGGGCAGAAAGCCCTCTTGTTTTACTTGTGGCAGTAAAGGCCATCTGAGGGATTTCTGCCCTAAAGAAATCGAAAAACTGCGGAGGAGCGAGCAGGTTACAAAAGACGCCACTCCACTGGAACCTTCAGCCATACCACAGGTTAGAGTTCTGGAAATGACCGAGGTGACCTCTCCCAGTCCGGAGATGGCAGAGGAGGTTTTTTCATGCCCAGTCCTGGTACTCCGCACTACAACAGAGGCAGCAGGTGACACCACTCCATCTTCAAACCCCAAGAGAAGGCTCCAAAGACATTTGAGGAGGTGTCCCCTCCTCAAGGAAACAATTACAGTAGTAGCGAGGACAATAGCCAGGACAACAGCAACATGGAGTTTGTGTGTGAGGAGGCGCACCCCCCTCAAAACAGTAACAGTAAAGATGACAATATCTACCAAGAAGAAGACTTCTTTTTCACAGTCATTCGCAAATCGAATGAAGAACTTATGGATTGGACAACAGACTTGTTGTTCGGAGGGTACACCAGTGACTTAATACTGAGTAAAGAATGGATGGGACCAGAGTACAAGAAGCCCGTGAATGACAGGCTCTTGGTGCAACTTACAGAAACATACTACCATCTATTGAAGGAGGAACATGCCCAGGACATGGGTTGTTTTCTCCCCAAACCCACACAAAAAATGTTGAGAGTTGCTTTGGGTTGCACCTACGAACAATACAAGCAATGGCAGCCGGGCAGTGAGGTGGGGGTGCTCTTACCCAACATAGCCAGTGGGTTCTCACTCTTGTGTGTAACGAAAACCCTAAATGTTTTTTTATGTTTAAATTATATCTTGGTTTTATTATCATATATTTTTGT
>JAOPJM010001291.1:33980634-33990634 GCA_027124095.1 Muusoctopus leioderma
TATACACACACATACACACACACACATACACACACATACACATGGTTCCTGTAAAGGCTATTGTGTCGTTGTGATGAGGGTTTAGGTCAGGTATGGACAACCATTTTTGGCCAGCAGGCTGCATGAGATATTGCTCATCATGAATTGAGCCACACCACTAAAAAAAAAATATTTAACAAACATCGTATTTAATTATTGTGTATGGTTTAGTCTGACTATTTTAGAGTATGACCCTGGAAAATTATAATAAAAAGCTATTATACTGATATAATCATGAAATTAATTGTGCCATACACTTAATCACAGCTTAAGTGGAAATTTCAAATTGTAACTGCCAGCAGCAACTCATATATATGCACATTTACTTGATTTATAGCATCAATAATGAACCAGTGAAATCATAGTTGAGCTCTCATAACATATATAAAGTTCTGCATCCAGTATATAGATAACACAAACAACACTCAAACACTAATAGCTCAGAACAACACACTAGAAATGCAAGCATCCAAGATAAACAGGAGCAACATGAAACACCGTAATATATTAAACATATAAATACCATCACTAACAGTCCCACTAGGCTACATACCCCCCAAATACAACACCTTAACACTCTCCCAAATAGAATCATAGTGGGGGGATACTTCAATGCTCACAATACATCCTGGTACAAAAATAATACAGGTAATACCAGAAGAGACTCAATAGCATCACAGCTGAACTTTTATATCCTAAACATCACACACCCACATACATCACCAAGCTTACAACAACTCCTTACTTGACCCCGCTTCTGCTCCACACACCTACCTACCCCAGATACATGGCAAAGAATCCCTGACTCTCCTCTAGCCACCTTCTTGTCATCATGAAAACAAACTCACACATCAATGAACAAAAGTAAAATACTCTCACAAACTTCAAAATAATGCCTGGTGGAACCACTTCCACCAACAGATAGAATTAAGGTTTTTAACAACAACAACTACTTATACCAACACTGAACTCCCAGAATCTGGAAACTAGGCAGTATTATAGTAATTCTAAAATTTAACGAAATTCCAACTGAAGCAGCTTCATACAGACCCATTAATCCCTTATTAAAAAAAAAAGTTAGTCTGTCTCGAGCCTACAGGATTATTAGGCTGGAGCTTATCGTGGTTTCTGAGGCATTCAAGTGACCGAAAGTACCAAACTTGCCCCAGAATGGGACGTCAGTCCATCACAGGGCTAACCTGCTGCTGCTGGTACTCATTTTTTGCTGAGTGGACTGGAGCAACATGAAATGAAGTGTCTCATTCAAGGACACAACATGGTGCTCGGTCCAGGAATCGAACCCACGATCTTACGATCATGAGCTCAATACCCTAACCACTAGGCCATGCACCTTCACATAACCCCTTATGTACACCCCTAAATATCCCCCAAAATACTCATCTTTGATGTTATAAACTCATACATTCCACCTTTGCAACTCCCAACATAGATTTAGACCACTGTACTTTACCACCACACTACCTACAAACCTCACATAAAGAATACACGACAGCTTCAACAATAAAAACCTGATCACGCACTGTGCTGACTATATTGGCAAAGATCATAGTTTCATTCTCCACTACCCACTTATAAAGAAAATACTGAACACCTGCGTTAGAAACAACAAAAATTGCTGCTGCTTGACAAACTATCTTTGTTAGGTTGTAAAGTACAATAGCAACACGTCTAGAATCAGAAAGTTCTTAAATGGAGTATGAAAAAAAATCATTCCTTTCACCAATTCTTTTTAACTGATACCTACACGACCTTTTCATACCACCACAAAAACATACACACAACTTTATCTCAAACATAGATACCATCATAGTTATCTTCATCCCACTACATTCCCTAGACACATCTGCACAACTACTCCAGCCCTATATCAACCATCTACAAACCTGACTCCAAATATACACACTAAAAGTAGCACTTACTAAATCCATCATCTCCTTACTTATTTGCTATACCAAAAAACATCAAATACAATTAACCATCATACTCAGCAACATAAGCATACCACACATGCAGAAAACAAAAACGTTAGGAATTAACTACAATATCTCTACAACGGTCATACAGTACATAGAAAACAGTGAAATGGGGTAAAACAATGCACAAAAACACACTTAAAACACTCGCATGCGTCACATTTGGCCAACACAGTGAAACAACAACACCAGTGTACAAACAATATATTTCACATCCAGCTCTCCACAGCAAATCACATACTACAAAGAACATTAAACAATGCACTTCCCATTATAACAGGCTGCACACAGACCACACCCACAGACCAACTATACATTGAAACCAAAATACTCAAAATGCATGACCACATGGATATGCAATTTTGTTGCTGCAGCAAACTACAATCCACAATCCACATTGTCTGTGCTGCTACATGTTCCTCATACACCCAGTCACATTTATAACACTCCGGAACACTACAATACCATCTGAAGGACAATATTTCTCCCATTAAGTCCAGACGATTACTAAAAACACATTCACACAAAAACAACAGCAGCATCAGTAACCTTATTAACTCCCAAACTCTGTAGCAGGAGTCACAC
The DNA here is from genome assembly GCA_027124095.1 of Muusoctopus leioderma. NCBI lineage: Eukaryota > Metazoa > Mollusca > Cephalopoda > Octopoda > Octopodidae > Muusoctopus > Muusoctopus leioderma. The sequence continues at coordinate 33,983,253 of JAOPJM010001291.1, forward strand.
CACTACTAGAGATAGCTACATTTGAATGGCAACTGTCACACTCAACATACAGGAACAGACTGGATAATGGAGAAAACACAACCTGCTCACACTGCCACATTGCACACCATATTACAACTAGTATGTAGTGAGCTGCATATGTTCACTCAACCTGCTAAAAATAGCAACCAAATCTCCCCTCTAATCACATCCTAATCACATAAAAAAAGGATGGACACATTGAATAATGTTGTCTTAAATACATTATGTCTGAAAGAAAAAAAAACAAAAAGACAGGATAAGCATGGCTGGAATGCCTTTGATCATAGGTCTTCTCAATCAGGATTGGCCTTGGGCTGAACAACAACTACCATATGTTGGATTTCACAATGTGGTTTTCAATTAGTCAGAGGCACAGTTATATCTGGTTCTGTTAATCACAGCTAATCTTTTGACCAGCTACTATGTGCCATAGTTCTTCGAAATCAGGCGTGGTCAGGTCTTTACAACAAAAATAAACTATTTTCTTTATGAATATTTTTTCTTAAATTTGTGTAATGAATACCTAACAAGAAAAATTAATTACAATTATGACATTCCATAAAACCTAGGTAACAGGATAGCTGTTGATCCACATGTCATTGGCTCGTTCCATTTGGTTATGTGATACAATCTATCTGCCCACTCTCTCTCTCTATCTATCCATGCTCTCTCATCTCTCCCTCCCTCTCATTTTTTAGCTCCATTCCCCTAGATGCCTTTTACACTAACCACTTTCTTTTTCCTTTCATCCTCTTCATTTTTAGTTTCTGAACACACATACACATACAACATATCTGATTTTATAATATATATTTACACATATATTCATGTTACATATACTCACATATAGTTACATATATACATACATGTTATATGCACACTTATACATTTACATATGTACACATGCACATGCGCTCATACACATTTCCTTTCTTTGAGATATTTTAACTGAAGAAATTATTTTCCCATTATTATTATTATTGGTGAATTGGCAGAGTCGTTAGCGCATCGGACAGAATGCCTTGCAGTATTTGTTCTGGCTCACTGCACTCTGAGTTCAAATCCCACCGATGTCAACTTTGCCTTTCATCCTTCCGGGGTCAATAAAAGAGAGTACCAGTCAAGTACTGGGGTTGTTGGCCTTGTGCCTATGTTAGAAACAATTATTATTATTATTGGATTGATTTATTTATTTATTTATTTATTTGTTGCTGCCAATCTAGCTGGATTTCTTTGTTTAATTCAAATATTAGAAGGTTTGTTTCCTGACTTTCAATGACTGTCAGCAAAGAAATATTTAGATGACTGTGAAGGCAATACAATGTTTCCAATAGATAAAACATGGAATTGCTAGGTTTCTCACCAAAGTGAAATGATGAGGGATTCATATACAATTGAAGTGTGAGTTATGTCACAATGTGGGTTGATTTCACACTGAAGTATGAAGCAGATGAGGAGGAGGAGGAGTGGGGCGAGGGGGGCAATTAAATGCCAGATCAGGTCTCAGGAATTCACCCACTGTGAGAATTGAAGAGGGAGGAGGTGTGTCCTGTAGGATACTAATCACCACTGAAGAGTGTTAAAGGAAGGAGTGTCACATTATGGGGCGGTTTGGTCGCAGGTGAAGAAGGTATGTCTAACACACAAACGTTGGCTGATCTACAATGAAGAGCTAGCAGTGAAGTTAAGTGTCCTGGAGTACTTGAGCTATGCTGTAAGAACCGAGGTGGGAAGAATGTCATGTTGGCATTAATCAGCTGTGTTATTCAACGAATTCGGTTGGTGTATCCCGTGGAGGCTGGTAATTGTCCTGTGTGGGAGCGATCTGTTTCGCAGTGGTAGGGGTATCTTCAAATTAGAATCAAACCCACCCCAGGTGAAGATTGAAGGATAGGGATGGTAGTGGGGGTAATAAGGTGTTCGGTATTCAAAGTTTAAAAAAAACAAAAGAAAAAAGAAAAGAAAAAAACATAATCTAAATGTAACACTAAAAAGAAATATAAAAGTTCTGGGAAGGATAATGTAATAGAAGAATATTAAATAAGACTAAATTAAATGACGGATGACAGGTGAACCTAGGAATTTGCTAAGGTGGAGTTATTTATGCAGTGTGGGTGTTATGCATGGTAGAATATTGAGACAAGCTGAAAGGTCAGAAATTATCACCATTTTCAGGCTTGGCTGAATTTGAGTGTTTGCGGAATTGAGCTAACTCTCTATAGTCATCCATATGTATGTGTTTGTGTGTGCACATGAGCATATGTGTGTATGTGTGTGTTTCAAGAAAGTGAGAAGCTGATTAGCAAGAAAGCTGTCAGCTTTATGACTTTCAAAGCTTATGTTTTCTGGAATGGATAATTCAGCAATAATAATTTGTATAAAAAAAATAAATAAAGTAAAATAAATTTAAAAAAAATAAAAGTAAAGTAAAAGAAAACGACTGAGACAGTGTTTTTCTTGGGGGGTGGGGGCATTTTTGTTTTTATTTAAGGTTATCTGTTAACCTTTCATTATCAAAGATGAATTTCATAAGCAATGTTCTTTGGGAAATCCTTTGATGTTGTTACTTAAACAAGTACCAAAGATTAAGTTAGGTGATAAAGCACTCAAGATGGAATCAGCAAGTTATCTGTTGAATTTTATTTTGACTCTTGTCTTTATATGAATATTAGTGTTTGGTACTAAATATCTGATGACTAATAATTATCTCCATTATTTCTTAGCCATCTCTCTTAATGTTGTCTGATACTGCCTTCATTACACTTAAATGTCTTCAGATATTTGCCCGTGTAAGTGTGTATGTGTGTTGGGATTATACTTATATGATTTGACTCATTGTGTCTGTATCTGTGTGTGTGAGTGAGAGAGGAGGTTTGTGTAAACTGAAATTGGAAACAAAGAAGAAAGACAGGCAAAAGGGGAGAGCCTTTACGTGGTTGTTCGAGCTGCTAGAAATAACAGGAAAATCTCCTTCAAATCATTCTATACTAAAAGAAAGCAAATGTATTACAGAAAGTACTTTTGAAACAGTATGGTCAGAAAAGAAAACAGGATGGCCATGGCTGGAACACAAGTCAAACAATGGAAAAGGTGGCTTGAGCAATGCTGACTGGTGGCAATGCAATATCTTACCAAGGTCAACTATGCCTTTCATTCTTTCAGGGTAGATAAATAAAGTACCCAGTCTAGGGCGGTGGACTGGCAAAATCATGCTATTTATTCCGGCTCTTTACGTTCTGAGTTCAAATCACGCTGTGGTCTACTTGGGTGGTAGACTTAATCTTTTACCTGCTTTTAACACCACCTCCTGGCCCTTGGGTGCCTTTAGCAGAGCTCACTCAGTTGTGAGCATTTGGTGCAGGTCTCCAGCTTGAGGATACCTTCCTCCCTTCCTCCCACCAGTCTCGGAGGCCCTGAAAAAAGGGTGATGAGCACTGCCTTCCCTCCAGATTAAGTTGTAATAAAAATTTAAATAAACAAGAAATATTTGAAATAACACATTATTTTACTTAGCTATGAGGCCTGATAAAAACAGACCATCAGCTTATTGGTCACACTGTTGGATAGATGACTGACGTTGGATAGATGACTTATTGGTCACACTGTTGGATAGATGACTGACGTTGGATAGATGACTTATTGGTCACACTGTTGGATAGTTGACTGACGTTGGATAGATGACTTATTGGTCACACTGTTGGATAGATAACTTATTGGTCACACTGTTGGATAGATGACTGACGTTCGTATAGTGAAGTTCTGCATTCAGTTGATGCAGATGTTGACTTAGTCTAGTGACTCTCAATCAGATGGTCAAATCAATAAGGTATTTGACCATTTGACCACTGGTTCACAGGTGGTGGGTTTATATATCACTGCAGGCATTTTGTTGTGTCTTTGCTTCAGCTGGATAACAGTTACTAGGTGTTGGTGTGTGTGTGTGGGGGGGGGCGTCTTGTAATAGATTAATGTCATATCCACTGGGGGAAATGTATCTTATCTCCTTCACTCTGCAGGAATCTAAATTAAGCACCACCCCTATGGACCCTTTTGTGGTCCATGAAAGGGTTAACATCTTCATACTTGCAAATGAAGAGCAAGTAAAGAATTTACATGATGATCATTGCTGTTCCTTGGTAATTATAAGTTTCATCAGGGAGAGACAATCTCCCCCCCACACACACACACACACACACACTCTCTCTCTCTCTCTCTCTCTCTATGCTAAAATCAATAATTAAATCAGGGAAAGCTTCATCCATCCTTGTTTTGCTCACAGCACATAAATGGGAAACCTGAAACTCAGTGTCAAGACCAAAATGGCAATCAACAGTGCCTACATCATTAGAATTCTCTTGTATGGAATTTAGACATGAACAAAATATACCAAACAAGAGAAGAAACTGAACAGGTTAGATAGGCATTACTCCACTACATCATCAACATCAACTGGCTGGAGAGACAAAGTACTAAACACCAATGCCATTTTCAATGCTAGCTTCCCCTATCACAGTCATTGTTGGTTTGGTCACCTACTGGATGGAGGATGGCCTAATCCCAAAAGACATCCTCTACGATGAACTCATTTGGCTATCCTCAGCTGTACTACAAGGATGTCTTCAACCTTGACATAAGAACACTGAACACTGAGACTGGGTGCTTGCAGGAGATTACTGATAAGCCACAACAGATGCAGTTGTTTTCTACAGCATAATCTCATGGATGGAGAAGAGTAGATTTAGAACCTGGTTGAAGAAAGAAGAGCTTCATAGATGGGCCTCTGCTTTTCAGGCAACTCCAGTGAACAGATACATCTAAAGTTGATGCAATAGGGACTGCCACTTTTGCATTGGCCTAACAAGCCACATTCAATTCTGTTTCAGCTACTACATGAAAGACTTCTAAAGCACATCCTCTGTAGTTGATCTCAGTTGACAGATGCTTGCATTAAACAGAGGATAATGTCTCAGCTTCAACACTAAAACATCATGGATTCTTATTCAATCACTGTCATTGTACTTATCTGGTAACAGAGCAAGTAAGGAAGAAAAGAAACAAAGAGAGAGAGAGAACAATACAACAGTGTTATTTACAATGAGATCCAAGGAGTGATTCTCTAAGTAGTCACACACCCTGCCAGAAATAGCAACCAAACCTCCCTCATATCACAGCCTACCATCTTTAAAAAAGGACACATTGGATAATGATATAGTTCTATGCTAGTCATGGCTGGAATGCCTTTGATCATAGGTCTCCTCAATCAGGGCTAACCCAGTGCTAAACAATGGCAACAATGTCACACTATAAGGTGTGTCGAGCCAATAAGGAAGCCTTGATGTCGCTCAACTAGCCAGAAATAGCAACAAAATCTATCTCAAATTACTCTCTACTATCTTGAAAAGGGAGATACACACTGAATAATGTAGTTATAGATACATAATGCTTGAGAAAGGGACAGGATGATCATGGCTGGGATGCTTTTGAATATAAATAATTCACCACTGGGACTATATATATATAGTTGCAACAGAATATTTACAAGTATTATTACCTACAAATTAACTTTATAAACAAAGTAAAAAAGAACTCGTGTTAGCTTAGGCAGAATAAAATTTATTGTATGTATTAATTCTAGCCACTTTACATCTAGTTACTTAAAATTTTATGCCAAGGGCAATTATCAGATAGAAAATTATAATTTTATACTTTTATATATATATATATATATAGGTTTGGGTCATTATCTTGAAAGACACAATCCCAAACGCCATAATCCTGGATGCTGAAATCCCGAAGGATCAGAATCCTGAAAAGTTGGAAATCCAAAAGGCTGAAATCCCTAGAACCACAATCCTGAAAATTCAAAACGCCAAAAATATATTTTAGGTGAAAAAAAAAAAAAATTCAGGATTTTGATCTTTCAAAATTATAGTGTTTGGGATTGTGATTTTTTCGTATTTCAAACTTTTGAAATTCTGATGTTTCGAGATTATAGCATTCAGAACTGTGTCATTTGGCATTATGATCAGCACCTATATATATATATATTTATATATATATATAAACTAGTGAATATTTGAACTTGCAATCTCTTCGTACATACTTTTGTGCTTTAAATTTCATGGTCAAATGTACCTCTTACATTAAATTGAAACCTCTCAGATTGATTTCATTTCTGCAATGCTATTTACTATTGAACATGAAATGATTCAGTGACTATTTTGCAAAATTCAGTTACTGTTATCTCCAGTTATTTGCTCTGGGCAAGATCTCTGTACATTCCCACCTACCCAATAATATGGCCTCTTTGATAATTACTGCACTTCTTTTCTTGCAGGGTTTCATAAACATATATATTTGTTTTAGTTTCTAGTAGTATCATGTTTTGAACAGTTTATTACATAATTGCTACTCTACCTTCATCAATATAAATCTCTTTTTTTTTCTGAGCCAGCCAAGGAGCCTCTACATAGTCGTTCAACTTACTAGAAATAGCAGCCAATTCTCACTCATATCACACCTTACCATCTTAATGATAAGGAAGGTCATATTGGATAATGTAGTCTTAGCTACACTATACCTGAAAAGAAAAGATGGGATGGTCATGGCTGGAGTATCTTTTTAACATAAATCTACCTGTTTAAAACTAATCTGGAGCTAAATTACATTATCAACATCTGGAATTTCTTGCTATAAGGAGAGTCTAGGTTTATAAGTCATTTATAATATTAATGTCGTATTTACTGTCACGCTAAGGGAAGTAACTCAGTAAGGAACAGGCTGTTTGGTAGTCATGATAGTAGAGAGAGAGAGAGTATAATATAGAGATAGGGAGAGAATAAAAGATATGTGTTATGGGCCCAGCCTTATGAGTCGAAGAAGACAGAGAAAATGTAGGAACTGGTTAAACTTCTATTACATTAGTTAAAATACATTCTTATTAAGTTAATTTTATTTTTATTGTACGTTTTTCTGTTAAATACTAAAAACCTTGAAAAAATAGCTGATATTTAAATTTAAAAATGTGAACTGCAATATGTTAATGTAATACTGCATACATGTATCCCTAGATTAATATATATTCAATATATTTATTTAGAATTTATAGAATTATAAAAACTCTGAGTATGTCTTAAAGGAAGTAAATTATCATATATATAAGGGAAGATGAATAAGTCATGTTTCCCATGGAATTTCCACAGATTCAACTAGTTTAAATTAATAAATATATTATCATTTCATATTGCTTTGTTTCTTGAGAAGTGCCATATGTGAGAACAGTCCTTGACATCATCAAATACTGTTAAAAGAGAGGATGGTAAGGCACTGAGAATCTCAGAGAAAATGGATAAAAGAGACCA
>JAOPJM010001291.1:34087773-34098362 GCA_027124095.1 Muusoctopus leioderma
GATCGATAAGATAAGTACCAGACTCAAAAGTACTGGGGTCGATCTAATCGATTTCAAGGCGGTGCCCCAGCATGGCCGCAGTCCAATGACTGAAACAAGTAAGAGAGTATGTATGTATGTATGCATGCATATACCATCTCCTGATCCACATGAGGACTTCTTCTCAAGTCTGTAAGCTAACAAAGAGCATTCTTCAATTATACAATGCCCCCACTGCATAAGACACATGGCATCTAATTACAACGAAGACTGGAATATAGGGGGTTAAGTGCCTATGTCAGTGATGGGTGCCTGCACCAGTGATGAGTGGTTGACCTTTTGACTGATAACCAAACATCCTGTTGACTTAGCTAGCTGCAATTATTCTTTGTATATAGGTAGGAACAGCTCACGGCACCAAGCAGCAACAGCATTGTAATGCTGAGCTCAACTCCTCCTATAAGTATAGTTTATAGAGGGGATGGGATCTGTCAAGCTACATTCCCTGCATGTACTATACAAAGAGAAAGTCTTCAGTAGTGCTTCTACAACCCACGTTCTGTAAGACAGTCCCACATCATTAAATTGATATGAATAATTGAACTATTTGTGTGAAAACACCCCAAGCACCTGTGTTTCTGACAAGTAAATTTCATAATAAATAAGCCACAAAAAAACCGGTTTTGCTGTATAGTTGGTGTGAATGAGACATAATGGTATATGCGTACATAATAGATGGATAGTGTGTATGCGTGTGTGTGTGTGGAAACAGAGTGGAGTTATGAAGTGCACAGGAGGGTGTTTATTGATAGTTTTATATTATTTCATTTTGTTACATTTTAGTTCAACGACCCAAAAATTATAGAAGTGAGTGCTAGTCTATTTAGGAACACATACATAGTTGAACAAAATAAATTAATTATATGAATGCAGTAATTGCCTTATAGTTAGCTAGAGTTCAAAGATTTTATTTTTAATTTTCATATATAACTTACTTCTCTAAGACCAAGCTGGTCTCAGTATGTGTGTGTTTAAATAAACATATGCAATTGTGATTCTCTTTTCTGGTGGATTTATAGAAAGTGATTTTTTTTTTAAACATCAATAGTGATACTAAGAAACTCTAATGTATAAGTGTATCCACACTAAAGTATAGTGTCTTTTACCATTCTTATCTGTTTTCTGGTTTCAGTTGTTGTACTGCAGCCATGCTGGGGATCCAACTTCAAGATTGGGGGGGGGGGTGCAGTCAATCATATTGACCCCAGTACTTTTAACAAACAAACAAACAAAAATATTCAGTTTAGATACAATACACAATTTTAACTAATAGACAAATGATTGGATTTATTGCAGTCTTTAAAGAAAAGTTGCTTTCAAAAGAATACAAATAAATGTAGTTTGTCACAACTATCTCATTTTCACACAAACAGAGAGAGAGAGAGAGAGAGAGAGAGAGAGAGAGAGAGAGAGATTTATGCTTGGCCATAAAGATTTTTGAAGTTGTTAAAAACAGTTCTATTACTCAGAAATATGGGGCACACAAGTTGGTGGCTTTCTCAACAAATGGATATAAATCAATAAAAAATTAAGACTGAATGTCACTAATCTAGTGTTCATTTCACTCTGTACAGTGATATCATCCTTTTCTCTTTTTCTACTGGTTTCAGTTATTGAACTGTGGCCATGCTGGGGCACTGCCTTCAATAGTTTTAGTCGATTATATTAACCCCAGTACTTGAAGGCTGGCACTTATTTTATCAACCTTGGTAAGGAATAAAGTCAAAGTCAACTGGGCATAAAGGGACAGAACCAAATACAAGGTATTTTTATTCAATACACCAATTCTATCATCCCTACTAACATACATAGACACAAACATACATACATACGTATGTACATACACACAAACATCAATACATACATACGTATGTACATACACACATACATCAATACATACGTATGTACATACACACATACATCAATACACACACACACACACACACACGACTACCCAGTTGATGTCTAAATTCCAATGAAAGAACCTTGCTTCTGGGTTAGAAGCTGGAAATTTTAATAATAAAACCAGAAGAACATACATACATACATACATTCATCCGATGGACCTCTACACAGTTTCCATCTACCAAATTTCACTCACAAAGCTTTGGACAACCAGAGGCTACAGTAGAAGAAACTGGCGTGAGGTCGAAAGTACAATATAGAGGACATAGGAGGCCTGCATATTGGTAAATTAATATTAATTTCTAACAGGCACACGGTTTCAAAGTTTGTTGGGAGTGTATAGTCAATCAAGATCAACTCCAGTTCTTGACTGGTACTTTTCTTTATCAACACTGGAAAGATGAAAGGCAAAGTCTATTGGAATAACACACTATGCTAATGATACTGTGCAGAAGAACAACCTCAAAAGATATTCAACCAGTGGTAAGAAGCAAGTAAGAGTTTAGGAATGAGTATCAACCAAAATAGAATAGAATATCTGGTTATTTAAAAAAAAGAGAGAGAGAGAGAGAGAGAAAGACTTTGGGAATAAAATATAACAAATCTAGGGTAAATGGTAACCACAGATGATAAATCAACAATAGAAATAGAAAAGAAGCATTCAAACAAAGAAGACTTTCATATAAAATGAAGATAATACTAAAGAACAAGAAGTTGATGTTTGCAACAGAATGAGGGTGCTGGCTTGTTTACATTTTGGCTGAAACTGCTGTATTGATGTGAGGCTTGAACTTTAGGTACACCAAACATTGGAAATGGCAGAGATGTTGTTCACCACCAGTGATTGACCTGCAGTGAACCAGTGATTGGCCTGTTGCTGATGACATCTGAATTTTACCCAAGCACTTGGAAACAATAGTAATAACTATGTGTGTGTGTATCATCATCATCATTTTACGTCTGCTTTCCATGCCGGCATGGGTGGGATGGACATTTTTTGAGGCAGTATTCTATGGTCAGATGCCCTTCCTGTCACCAGCCCTTATTTATTTTTTAAGTATGGGAATTTCCACTGATCTACATACACCTGACGAACCACTAAACTGCTGGACCTATTGTTTTTGTAGAACATAAACAAATGTCACCGGCTGCCTAAATGATAAATGACATGAAGACAAGCATGCACGCACACACACAACGGGCTTCTGCACAGTTTCAGTCAACCAATTTCACTCACAAGACATTGGTCATCCCAAGGCTATAGTGGAAGATACTTGCCCAAGGTGGGACCAAACCCTGACCCATGTGGTTTCAAAGCAGACTTCTAAACCATACAGCCATGCCTGTGCCTATATATATGATTGCATTACTGCTATACATCAACTCACCACATAGGATAAGCATTGTCTCATTGTCTTCTTGTGTTTTCAGAAGAGTTTATTTATTGACTATTCATTCTAATGAGATTACTATATCATAAATTCAGTAGGCTTATCAGATTTTTCATTATCTCCCCATATTTTAGATCTTTCTCCAACATATAATAAATATAGAGCTAGAAGAATTTAAGAAGACAGATAATAATTTCAACTCTCCATCCATTAACCTCATCTTTCATGTTATTTGTTGTTCTATTTTGTATATGTTTTTTTAACACTACAAACCAATTGAATTAGAAATTGGAGAGATGAAATCTTTGGGTGCCCTACTCTTACAAAATCCTAGGGTGTGTTTGAAGTCAGAACCTTTATTTCTAATACAGGGCTACAATATTCTTATTCACTCTGCCACTATCTTGTAAAACAATTATAAATATGAGCCAACAAAGAACCCTCTAAGTAGTTGCTAAACTTGTGAGATATAGCAGCCAAATATCCCTCAAATCACACCCTAACATCTTAAAAACAGAAGGACACAGTGAATATGGTAGTTCTATATATATACCACATGTGAAAATATGCTAGAGTGGTTCCCCACTGATCTTATATTAGTACGTTTTGTATATCCAAACAAACACCTTTAATTATAGGTCTGTGTGATCAGGGCTGGCCTGGAGCTAAGCAACAATAACAATTATAAATAAGTAAATTCCAGAGATATTTAAACCCATTTCAGTAATGGCAGCTATAATGTGCCCATTTCAGTACTGGGCTTATTGATTGAGTTTTCAGTTGACCCTATATTTAGCATCACTGACCCTATATTTAGCATCACTCTTATATTTCTGTATCACCACTGTGCTTCTTTGTCTTTATTCTATAGTACTATGGTATTATTTCCCCTCTCACACAATACACGTGTCATTCCTCACTTGATCACAGCTTTCTGATGTGTTTCTTTTCAAATTTTTAAAAGGTTGTATTATTTCTCCATAGTGAGTCCTCCCGTAAATGCATGGGATGTTATACATTCAATTCTTTAATTCATTCAACCCTTGGGTAGGTTTCACTATGATGAGGAATCTGAAGTGTAATGTTACTCTTGAACATTATTCTGATGTTATGTTGTCTGTCTGCAAATATTTTGTATCTTCTTAGCCAGACTGCAGATTTTGGTTTTGTCTGTACATCATGATTGAGTTTAACACAAAAACATTAACAGTTCAGAAAGCTTAATTTTTTACCACAATAACTCAGAAATTTAGATTTTTGGAACAGTTTGAGCTATTTAGATATTGAATTTAATCTTGAGAGACACATTTTGCATTTACTAATTTGTACCTATATATATATATATATATATTGTTTTTAAGACTGACTTGGTTGGTAGAGACAATTAACACCACTCACACACAATGCTTTTTCTTTTTTTCTTTCTTTTTAATTTTTAAGCAGAAAAATTCTGTTTTATTCTGTAAGAATACATCGATCTCTGTTGGTAGCCTTGCTGGAAATCAATGGCCTCTGGTGTTGTTTCTAACATAGGCACAAGGCCAACAACCTCAGTACTTGACTGGTACTTTATTTTATCGACCCCCCAGAAGGATGAAAGGTAAAGTTGACCTCGGCGGGATTTGAACTCAGAGCGTAGTGAGCCAGAACGAATACTATAAGGCATTCTGTTCGACATGCTAACGACTGCCAAATATAATAAATTCTAATATTGGCACAAGGCCAGAAATTTTAGGGGAGGGGTAAGTCGATTAAATCGAGCTCAGTACTTGACTGGTACTTTGTTTATCGACCTCAGATGGATGAAAGGCAAAGCTTGCCTCGGCGGGGTTTGAACTCAGAGCGTAGTGAGCCAGAACGAATACTATAAGGCATTCTGTCCGACACGCTAACGACTGCCAAATATAATAACAATTCATAGAAAACTTTGTTTATCTTTATCTTTGTAATTTAATACATCATCTGTACAATTAATTAAACCCATTTAATCACAGTGTTCAATTTAATAAAATTATTGACGCACTTTCATAACTGTTTTGAAAAACAAGCTAATTAACCCATGCACATGTCTTATGTAAATAACAAACTGATAATTTTCTTTTAAATCAATAGTGGTCAGTTACAAGCAAATAATTACTGACACTTCTTGGAACCTATAAATAAATTTTTATGTAAAAATAGTCAGTTGTTGTTAAGAAAAATGGGTTTTTTTGTTTTTTTTTTGATGGTCTGGAAATCAGCACGTCTTTTTAACAATTCTTTTTAAATAAAGTAATCTTTCAATAACAACAAAATTCTTGGCCAACAATAATCAATGAATTCTGAAAACAATTTTCAATGATTGGTATGTAATATTGTATATATATTGATATAATACTGTACATGTAATATAAAATTGTATATGTGATATGTCACCTGATGCTCCACTGGGAGACTAAGACTAAGATATGTAATATAATATATACAGTGTGTCATCTTTGGAAGAATTTTTTTAAAAACTCAAATTTTAAAGTAGTTTACATGTTAAAATAGCTTTAAAAATTTCTTCTATAATAGAATGTAAATCTTAATAAATATATTTATTAAAAAAATTCCTAATTGTGCAAGGCAATAAATAAAATGAAAATTTGTACAATGATTAGCCTTCTTAAATATGTATCAATTAATTATTAATCAGATGAAAATTGTAAAAAATTTTAACACTATATATAAATTTAATCTTTAAATTAATAACTTATGTTTTTAAATAAAAAGTTTTCTCTTCAATTCAACATCCTTTTCTAAGCTTATATTACATAAAGCAGTGGAATGATATTTTGTAATGATTTTTTCTTTCAAGAGAGAAAGAGAAAGAAAAAAAAGAATAGGAAAAACTATTCCTTGTATAGTAAAGTCATATTCCCAGTAAACAATTCACATTTCAGAATGTATAAATTTGATATGTAATTCCTTTCCAAATGTGTGGTATCAAAAGAATTCTTCTCACAAGCTTCTGAAGTAATAGTTTTGTTTGTAAAAATATTACATAATGACTTTTCCAACATATTTCAGAGAGAAAGTATTTCTTGTTAAAGCATTTTCACATGTCCAACTTAAGTGGAAGCATTTGAAAACCTCTTTCAGTTATCTGCAAAGGAAAAGGTCTTTCTCCTTCATGTGTTCTCATATGTTTTGTAAGATGAGAGTTCTGTGAAAAGTCCTTGCCACATACCACACAATTGTATGGTTTCTCTCCTGTATGAGTTCTCATGTGTTTTGTAAGGTGGGAATTTTGTGAAAAATCTTTTCCACAAATTTCGCAACGAAAAGGCTTCTCACCTGTGTGTGTTCGAAGATGTTGTGTAAGATGAGAATTTTGTGAAAAATCTTTTCCACATACCTCACAGAGAAAAGGTCTTTCACCAGTGTGTGTTCTAACATGTTTATTTAAAGTAGAACCATCTGAAAAGTTCTTCTCACATATTTCACAAGGAAATGGTTTCTCTCCAGTATGTATCCTAAGATGTTGCGTAAGGTTTGAACTATGTGAAAAATCCTTTCCACATATCGCACAATGAAAAGGCTTCTCCCCAGTATGAATTCTCATGTGTTTTGTAAGACTGGAACCTTCTAAAAAGTCCTTTCCACATATCTCACAATGAAAAGTTTTCTCACCAGTATGTATTCTTATGTGTCGTGTAAGATTAATATTTTTTAAAAAGTCTTTCCCACATATTTCACAAGAAAAAATTTTTTCTTCAGGAGCTAATTCATTGCAAGATTTCACAGATCGATTTGAAGATTTGCTTTTAGTGGCTTTATTTAAAATGCTCTTTTTCTTATTAACTACATTTGCTTTTGCACTCATTTCTTTTCATTGACAGTAAATATTTCTTATAAACATATTACAAATAAGAACCTTCAAGAAGATTTTACTTATAGAGAAGGTAAATCACCAAAGACAACTCTTTAACAAACCTTGTTAGGAAATGGTTCTTCTTAGAATACAGACATAATACAAAAATAACTGGTGATTTTCAAATTTATGGGAAAGTTCTTTTAAATATTTTGCTATGAAATATTTTTGGAAGCATTTTGATATTGAATATGATAACATGTAATGAACTCTCATTTACATATATCTTTTCAAATTTTGAGTCTGAAAATAAAAATACCAAAAGTGAATCCATTTAAAACACACTGAAATAATAAAACAATATCACACTCTATAGCAAAACAATTGATGAAAAAAACTCTGTTTATTGGAAATAATTTTAGAACCTATGTTATTCTCTAACATCAGCCCTGCTAACAACTTTTAAATCATAAAATGAATATAGGCAAAAAGAAACAGTTTCTAACTACAAACTGCAAAAACCCAGACACTGGACATTAGTTAACTAAAACAAAAATTATTTTAATTTGAAGTGATGCAAAATATTAAAATTATGTAGTGGTTTAACTCTTAACATCCTGTAAAAATTTTCGAAGTCCTGTAATGATTGAGCAAAGAATGCCCCTAAAAGTGGGGTTTTTATAAAGCTTATTTGTTGTGAAATTTACAGTTAAGAAACACAGGTGCTTGGGGTGTTTTCACACAAAAATATTTCAATTTCACGATATAAATAGTTCAATGATTTATATCAATTTGATAATACGGTATCATGTGGAACTGTGTCCTACAGGATGTTAAGAGTTAATACATTGATTAGCAATAATGAGTATTTTCTTTTAGCTTTAACTCTTTTGATACCAAACCACCTGAAACCGCCCTGTTTCTATGTTTATACCAGTCTAAAAACTGGGGCAGGGGGTGTTTCTGTTGCGTCTCGTTATGTCTCATAACTTAGTGGTTTGACAAATAGAAATTGATAAAATTATACCAGACTGAAATATGTACTGGGGTAGATATCATCATAAAACCTTTGAGTGCAGTGCCCCACCATGGGCCACAGTCCAATCACTAAAGCCAGTAGAAGTTTAAAATAATGTCATTTTCACTGTCATCGGAAAACAAAACAAAAAAAAAACAAAAAAAAACAAAAAACAAACAACAGATTTGAGTCCTTGTGCCTATGTCAGGAATTATATCTGGAGAGAAAGAGATGAAACTGAAAAAGATTTCCAATAATTAATGTAAATACTCAAATTTGCAGAAACATCCAACCCCATACTAGCTAAACAAAACCAAAAACAATCTGAAGTCATTTAATTGAAAGAACAAGTAAACAAATTTTCATTTCTTATTTTATGTTATATATTTGTTTTCTTTTTCACTTCAATATATTTGATTTATTCTATTTTTTATTCTTTTTTTATACATAGGAAATTAAGTCCAAACTCTGTGTGCTTCAATATCAGAATATAGATTTGACTTCAAAATAGATTATTATTTATTTGCTGACATTTCAAAAAAGAAAGTGGATTGTTTTTGTTGTTTATTTGTTTTTTCCTTTTTTTTCTTTTTCTTTTTTTCATTTATAGTTTGATGTAAGATTTGACAAGCTGTACCGAGGATTCAGTTTAATTTCCTGGTTGTTGCGATTTCGCTTTACGTAACACATAGACATAACGTCATATCAAGCCAACAAGAGAACCTCTATGTGATCGCTTGAATTGCTAGAAATAGCAACCAAATTTTCCTCAAATCACACCCTGCCATTTTACATAAACAAGAACACATTGCACAATGTAGTCTTAGATAGATGGAGGGTCACATCTGGAATGCCTTTGATCACAGGTCTATTCAATCAGGGGCTTGCTCCCTTGAGGTTGAACAACAACAATATAGTCATCTCAAAATCTTGCTTCTACTCTTTCGAAAAAAGTAGACGTAATTATACATTGATGTATAGTTCTTATTACATAAAATTAATCACATTTGCATGATTAACCCTTCCGGTACGGGAGTCGTCAATAAACGACTTGAGATTTTTTGCGCACATAGCCGGGAGTTGTCAATAAGCGATTCTGCGCCCAATTGAGTTCTGGTAGTCGTCAATAAGTGAATAACAGTTTGTATATGAAATATGCCCTTCTTACATGGAAAAGATGGTATATATGTCCTTTTTTCACGCATATTTGAACATATGTAGTACCATACGTAGTTTTGCGTACCGAAAGGGTTTAAAATCTGGGGGAAAAAAAGTGCGTATTATACACGAATAATTATGGTATCCATGAAAATACATAAAATAAAGTTGTTTTAGTTTAGTTCCAGGTCAACCTGGATTGGACAAACCTATGATCAAAAGCATTCCAGCCATGACCCTCCCATCCTTTTCAAAAAATCTAAGACTGCAATGTGTCCTTCTTTGTTTATGACAGTACAGTTTGATTTGATGGAGATTTGCTGTTATATCTAGCAGGTCAAGCAAGATATCTAGAGGCCCCTCGGGAAGTTTTAGCAAGATACAAGACACTTTGTGTCTACCTTCACCACTCTTTTGCTTCCTCTCTCTCTCTCTCTCACACACACTTTCTGTCTCTTTGCCACTCTTGTTTCCTCCTACTCTCTTTCTCTCTCTCTCTCTCTCTCTGTATTTCACTTTCTGTCCCACTTCACCACTCTTTTGCTTCCTCTCTCTCCACATTTTTCTTTTCTTCATTCTACCTCTACTTTCTTGACACCACACTCTCTCTCTGTCTCACCTTCCTTCCTCCTTAACATAATGATTACTCATATGTAATGATAATAATAAAAATATTAGTAATAATAATAATAATAATAACAACAACAACAATAATAATAGTAATAATTCCCCTTTCAGAACCATCTCTGTTCTATCTCCAGATGAACACAATGCCCAAAGCCTGCTTCCATCTGATGGCAGTATGAATACTTCAGCTCCCTCTGACGAAATTAATGAACATATTTTTCACCCACTCACTCTACAGCCCTCTTTGCCAACCAGCATACAATCTCTAAAAGATTCCACCACGGGCCACTGTTCTCACTTTAATCCCATGCATTGGACCTCCTCTGTAATTTACCAAATTGAATTTGTCCAATATCTCCTATCATCCGCTTCTTTCTACCCCCTTCCACCCAACACCACTGTCCCCTCAGCTAGTAACCCTTCCACCACCACTACTACCACCATCATCACCTTTGTTGTCCCAGCTCTATCTCCACCACCACCTACTGTCACTATCACACACATCACCACTATCATCTTTCACCAACTACCACTATCCACGCCATCACCACCACAATCTTCCACCAGTAACCCCCAATACTACCACCTATACTCCTTTCCTACCCCCCCCCCCCCC
>JAOPJM010001291.1:34128831-34140746 GCA_027124095.1 Muusoctopus leioderma
TGTACATGGCCTGTACAGCCCTCACAAGCCATTCTTCTATTCCTAGTTTCCTAAGAGCCCACCAGATTACTGAGCGCAGAACCCTATCAAAGGCCTTCTCCAGATCAACGAATGCTAGGATGCCAAATCTCCTTCAAATGATACTCTGCCATCTTAAAAAAGGAAAGATACATTGGATAATAATGTAGTCATTGATATACAAAACGATGGTATAGTCATGTCTGAAACACCTTTGATCCTAGGGCAGGTCTGCTCAACCACATTTGACCTGGGGCTAAACAATGAGTCAATAAGGGTGCCTCTATGCTCAACCTACTAGAAATAGTAGCTAAATCTCCCTCAAAACATACTATGGCCTTTTAAATAAATAAAGATACATTGGATAATAGCCATCTGTGTATCATACTTAACGTATTTACACCATTGAAAGGCAGAAGCTGTAGAAAGTGTCCGAGAGAAATTCTCTACATAGACTTGTGTTAACCGAGTTTTACATTGGATAATGTAGTCCCTGATATACAAAAGATGGGATGGTCACGCCTTTCATCATAAATCTGCTTGATCACAGCTGACCTGGTGTTAAATAGCAACACTCTTTGACATGTGTTGAAGATGTGAGAATTTCAACATTTTATCCAGCAAGAGTTTTCTCCACCTTCCTCTGTCCCTCTCATGTCTTTTTAAAAATTATTTTTTAATGGGAAACTTGTTACTTTTTTATGTATGTAAATTATTTGAACAACTTTTCCTTCCAGCATGAGTTTATTTCTCATTACTTCCACTGCTCCATCATTCAGTGATGTGCTTGTAGAATTGCCATTCATTATTTTTACGTCCACTTTTTCCATGCTGGCATGGGTTGGACGAGATTTATTGGAGCCCTTCCTGTTGCCAACTCTTACTTATAAGGTACTTATTAGTAAGGTAGTTTATTCCACTGATCTTTCACCTGTCGAACTGCTAAAGCTGCAGGCGCTTTGTTTATGTGGAATGTAAACAGCTTGCACTGGTAGCCCAAGTGGTGTCAACAATCAAGACTTCGTGGAGATAAACACATACATACGCATGCACACACATATTTAGAGTGTCAGACAGAATTCTTGATTTGGGGGTGAGACAACAAACATAACTGGATCTGTGGATATTAAAATAGTGATGTTAAACTAGCAGAAGGAAAAACAAGAGGTATATGGTTTAAATCTCATCCTTGCTTGTTTGTCTAATATCATTTGTTTTAACCTTTTTGATACCAACCTACCCAAGACTGTCTCTGGTTCTATCATACAGAACTACCCTATTTTAAAGTGTTCATATTTAAATTATAACCGTGTCTGTAGTAGTCGACCAGCAAGAACAATAAGCTAGGCGGTTGTCGCCTGTGCCGGGAGTGGTAGTAGTAGCATGTCACATTTCAAGCGAACGGCCGGCCTGAATGAGCCAAAAGATCAGTAGCATTGTCGTCGAAAATAAGTTTTTCTTTCTTTTTCTTGGGCAGTTGTTACGAGAGTGGATAGCTGTGGCAATTCTAGAGCTAATACATGCAACTGAGATCGCAATCGCAGGTCACATCCAGGACTTGAGTAAAACGACATTAGGTATTAGTTGGTGCTCATCGTTGGCGCTGGTGCTGTGGCTGTTTGTTGCCGGCACCCGCTCGGTTGGAGGGATTGCTTAGGCAGTTGCCGGCTCTAATGATATGGTCGCCCTTCACATTGGTCACAGTGCAAATATTAGACTGAGACCGACGTGTTCAAGCCGCCACTTGCCCCCAGTCGCCAGCGTTGCTCACATGGCATGGTACTGTGGTGTGTGTGGGTCAAGGCATGCAGCATCACGCCCTTCGATTTTGGTAACTCTGGATAACTAAGTACGATCGCCTTTGCGTTTGGGCCAGTCGGTTGTCGAACGCAGAGCTTCTTGGTGGGATAGGCGGCAGAAAGCTGCACGAGGCGGAGCGATAACAGGTCTGTGGTGCTCTTAGATGTCTAGGACTGCACGGTATCAGCGGGCGTATCTCTCGGTCTGAGAGGGTTTGGAAACCTCTCAACCACCTCCCATGATAGGGATCAGGGTCTGGAAGCAACCCTGTGAACAAGGAATTATGGTAGGCATGGGTCATCAACCTGCGTCGATCACGTCCCTGCCTATTATACACATCGCCCATTGCTACTACCGATCGAAGAATAAACCCGGTAACAGTGTGCGTTCGTGGTCGACGCCACCGTCGACATTTGGTGACCTTCCTGCTACGCCACTGACCGTATATGGCCACCTTTCCCGTTACTACCGACACGCTGGCAGGCTGGGATCACACGAAAAGCCGTCCACTGCTGCAGGTCTGTGACGAGCATCGGCAACTTACCCAACCCGTCTTGAAACACGGACAGAGGAGTCCCAGTCGGCTGCGTTGGAACGGAACCTGCTACTATCTCCGATGGCACAATGAAAGCGAGAATGTGACACGTTGTCACTAGTGGCTGCAGCGGCACAACGTCTGCTGCTGCTAGCTGGCAGCATCTCGAAGCATAGTTCCCGGGTCGAGCTAGCATGCACAACGGTTTCCGAACCGGCGCGTGTGCTCCAACTCAGGTGTAGCAGCCGAAAGATGGTGATTCACGCCGTGTTAGGAGAAAGCCAGAAGAAACTTTGGTGGAAGTCTGAAGTGCCTCTGACGTGCAAATCGATCGTCGGAACTGGATGTAGTGGAGAAAGACTAATCGAGACGTCTAGTAGCTGGTTCCCTCCGAAGTTTCGCTCAGGATAGCAGGCGAGTGAGATGCAATTCCATCCAGTAAAGCGAACGACTGGATGCCCTGAGGACGTTGATGGCCTCAATCTACTCTCGAACTCGAAACGGGCGGCCATCTCGAAACAGCGACGAATTCACAGTGCCAAGTGGGCCACTTTTGGGAAGCAGAACTGGTGATGTGGGATGAACCGAACGTCCGGTTAAGAAGTCCATTAGATCCTCGAAAGTGTGTCGGTCAATATAGACAGCAGGATGGTGGTCACGGAAGTCGGGATCTACTCAGGAGTGTGCAACAACTTACCTGCTGAATCGACCGGTCCCGAAAATAGATGGCACTGGAGCGAGCGTCAGATGCCGGTGAGGCGACTTTTCGATGCCTGGTTGAGTAGGAGGGCACCGTGGCGCGCACGGAAGCTGCGGGTGCGTGCCCGGGTGAAGCCGACTGCGGGTGCAGATCTCGGTGTTAGTTGCAAATATTCAAACGAGACCTTCGAAGGCCGAAGCGGAGAAAGGTTTCGTGCCTACAGCGGTCGAGTACAGGTTAGCTGGTCCTAAGAAGTGGGTGAAAGCTTGTACGAAAGGCGCCGGATCCACCATGGTCGTTGTTGCGGACACGCACGCGGCCAGCCTTGCATCGAAAGGGAATCGAGTTAATATTCCCGAACCCAAACTTAGATTAGTGCCCGTCCAGCAGTGGGGTAGCGGCGTGCGCAACTCGTTTTGCACGTCATTGCCGAAGCTGGTGGTCGGATAAAGCAGCAGCAACACAAACGAGCCTGGGAAGAGTTCTCTCTCTTCTTCGTAAAAGACCGCGTCCATGGAATCGGCTCGTCCCGAGATACGGATATGGTACCTGTAGAGCACCACGTAACGGGCAACGTCCGATGCGGCCCTGGAAAATCTGGGTCCGTAATGGTTCGCAGCTCTCGAGTCGGTCCGTACCCACCATCCACAGTAGGTCTCCAAGGTGTACAGCCTCTCGTCTATAGCACCAATGTAGTTAAGGGAAGTCGGCAAAATGGATTTGTACCTTCGGAAAGAAAGATTGACTCCAAGGACTGGGTAAGTCGGGCCGTGTGTGTCACCGCGCTACTGTTACGCTCACGCGGCACGGCAGCTGAAGGAACACATCTGTACGTGAAGTGGTGAACTGGTATGGGGCTGTAGCGTTGACGTCCGAGTGTCTGGCCATTGTTGTAGTGGTGGCGGGTGTTGGCACCTTTGTCGGTTACGGTTGTTGGCTTGGTCACGCGTTCAGTGTCGGCTCAGCCAGAAAACTTGTAGTGTAACGTGGCGGTGGTCGCATGGATGCCATCCCTGCTGCTGCACCATTTTGGGCGCGTTCTCTTGCGTCCTGCAGTAACGGTGGGTTGGCAGTTGCGCGGCAACTGTGGTGCTCGTTCGGTCGTATGGTCGCGGTGCTATCGGTGCCGGATTCGCGTGGATTTCGCTTACGTTGGTGGTCGCCTGACGCTTGCGATGTTCGGTGCGTAGTGGCTGCAAACAACACGGCTCCACACACGGGACACCGTGGAGCGACACGGCTTCAGACCCGCTCGTGGGTCGGTCGATAGCTGCTCTTTGTCGGGTTGCAGCCGAACTATGATGCACAGTAGGCATTGGGCCGGCGGCGAACGGTCAACTCGGAACAGGTACGGGCCGAAGGAATCCGACTGTCTAATTAAAACAGAGCATCACGTAGCCGGCTGAGCCGCATAGACGTGATGTGATTTCTACCCAGTGCTCTGATTGTGAAAGTTAAGAAATTCAACCAATCGTGGTTAAACGGTGGGAGTAACTATGACTCTCTCTTATGAGTACGCTACCTTGTCGCGGTAAGAGGGCTTAACTCGTGTTCGGAGCTATACAGGAGAGGACAACACTCGGTCGTCTGACGTTTCATGAGGTGTAACCAATCCTGATGGGTCGCGTCACGTTCGGGTCGGAGCTATTCAGAGGAGTGCATCACCACCGGGTTGTGCCTCGGTAGGTTCAACCAAACCTGATTGCTCCTGTCACGTGCGAGTCGGAGCTATGCAGGAGAGTGTTATGTCGGCAGCGGTTGTCTCGGCAGATTCTACCATTCCCGTTTGGTCTATTCGCTTTGGGGGAACGAAGAGAGTACAAAAGTATATGAAATGTCCCGTACTAATAATTCCATACGGCAGCTGGGCGCCGATAACCCAGTGGTCAGAGGGAATGGGGTGGGTCCCAAGGTCCAATGCGACTGCCCCCGAGAGAATACACCGGGCCGGGCTCCTTCTCTCGTAATGCGGCCGGCCCACATGGTTTTGACACATCACCAACTTTATGGACTATAGAAATTCGTAGGGACCAACCGGACAGATTCTTTCTTGACTACGGCACACACGTCTTGGCGTTTAAGGGTGAGCAACTTCCCCGAGACCTGCCCTGCGAGCTCCCGGACTTTGACCTGGATCTCTATGGTCCGGTAGCGGACGAGGCTTGCCTGGACATACCGTGCACGAGTGTCATGTTGCATTGTCCTGTGTGTCCTAGACGCTTTATTTCTCTGTCTGGCTGGAGCGAGCACTTGCTGTACTAACACAGGCGCAGTAAGTGCGGTAGAGAGAGCGGTCACCTACATTCGATCAGGCGCCACCACGGCAGATGTACAGGCAGAGGGCTGCCGTCCCCTCGGACTGCAGCTTTGCATATAGCGAATGTGGCCGTGTAATCCGCACAGTGACAGGACGATCTCAGCACGAAAGGCATAGACATCGTACGTTAGCGAATCAGCGTAGGATCTGCTCCTACATGGAGGAGTTGACGAGGAAGCGTGCCGAACGTGCTGCTGCCCGAACACCTGGCAGACGTGCAGGTAAGGGCTGCTGGTCCGAGGAGGAGATAGCGATTCTTCTGGCGAAGGAGGAAGAGCTTCTCAGGGCGGGCTGTCGTTATGTCAATCAGGCAGGTGAAGGAACACATCTGTACGTGAAGTGGTGAACTGGTATGGGGCTGTAGCGTTGACGTCCGAGCGTCTGGCCATTGTTGTAGTGGTGGCGGGTGTTGGCACCTTCGTCGGTTACGGTCGTTGGCTTGGTCACTGCCTGAAAGACCTCCAAACAGATCAGTTCAAAAAGGAGCGATCTAGTCCAATGTAAGAAACGCAATAGGAGGTCACCTACCTCTTCCGCAACCTCAGCGACTGAACAGTCACCCGGCCAGTCTGGAGATAACGTCGAAGCAGCGCCCTCCACTGTTGGAACTCATTCGGCGGAGCAGCAGTACCTGGTCACTCTCAGTGGTCTGATACCTTCGCTGAGTGCCTACACGCCCTGAGTGATGGAGGCATGGGCGAGTGCTGTGACGACTTTGCGAGGAGTGTTGAGGATTGGGTTACTCACGTGCGCTCGCGTAAGAGGAACGTGGAACCCGTGAGAGTGAATCCGACACGCCGGCCCTACAAGAATCTTGGGAAGAAGCGTGCAAGAAATGCGCAGTACGCACGTTTCCAGGATTTATTCGATCATAATAAAAAGAAACTTCTTGCAGAGGTACTTGGTGAGGATAGGCAGGGGGGAATGCCTCGTTTCGATGGACGAGATCGAAAAAACGTTCAAGGAGAGGTTTTCCCAAGTGGTCCCAGAAGTGGACCTTAGCGTGTAACCTACCTCAGCCGTGGTGGATAACGAGCCGCTTTTGAAACCATTCACGATAGCGGAGGTGGTGCGTCTGCGTAGGTGTATTAAATCAGCTTTGGCACCAGAGTCCGATGGAATAACACTGCGGCTGGTGTGATCCATGGATCCTGCCACACTCGTCAATGTATTTAACTGCATGCTGCTGGCCGGGAAGGTTCCTGATGTCTTGAAGCTTCGCTGGTCGGTCCTCCTTCCCAAGAAGAAAGGCAGCCCACATGACCTTTCCAATTGGCATCCCTTGACGATATGCTCTGCTGTGCACCATCTATACACCAAGCCGGTCGAATGCTTCAGGTAACTCCACTGAACCCAGCACAACGTGGGTTTATAAAGGCTGACGGGTGTTGCGAGAACTTGTTCTTGCTGCGCCATTAAACGCAGCATGGGGAGACCAGTGGGATCAAGGATTCAGCAGTTAGACGTAGCTTTCCTAGGCCTTCGACACTCTCCCGCACTCACTCGTATTTGCGGGCATGAGAAGACTTTGCTTTCACGACCACATGATCGAAGTCGTGAAGGGTCTATACGAGGGCTGCGCTACTAAATTCTCGGTCCGAGCAGAGTCAAGTGGTTCCATCGAGATCCTGCGGGGTGTTCGGCAGGGAGATGTCCTTCAACATTGCCACAAACCCACTGATGAACGTGCTGTCCGTCGACTGTGGAATTAAAGTTGACGGGGCAGGTGTATCGAGCCTAGCATACGCGGACGACAACGCCTTGGTGGCCAACTCTGCGGCGAAGCTGCAGCGCTTAGTTCTTCCACGAAGCGTGCAGTTCTGTCACGAAGTGGGCCTCTCTGTCAGTGTATCCAAATGCGCTACGTTATCGATAAAGGTGAGAGGAAAAAACCTTCCTGGTGAACACTGGCGATGCACCTGTAATCGATGGTAGTCAGCTTCTGAAGGTTGACCCGTCCGAGAAAGTATCCTACCTTGGGGTTAAGGTTGGTCCCTGGTCGAGCGACAAGACGAACGTTTCGGTGGAACAGGTGTCACTATGCATAGACGAGTTGTGTAGGGCTCCGCTGAAACTCCGACAGAAGTTTCTTTTTCTACAGGCTCCCCTACGAACTGTTGCAGGTACTGCCGGCTCTTGAAGCGCTAGACACCGCCATTCGCCAGAGAACCTGTAGGATGCTCCATCTCCACGAGTCAACTTCGAACTCCTTCTTATACAGTAGCTGGCGGGTTGGGACTACTTCACCTCACGGAGTCGATACTCGCCAGTGTGGTTCGGCGAAATCTCCGCCTGCTACAATCTGGATACGACGTAGTGCGCTTGCTGTTTCGATCTGCAAACCTCGCCACGCGGAATGGTGATATAATGGTTCGGTATGGTCTGCTACCAATTCGATCAGGTGAGACGTGGTACATCCCTGGTTTCCGCCAGGACCACTCCCAGTTGTGGGAGGCCCTACCTATCCAGGGCCAATGTGCTAAGTCCTTCCACGGCGACCGGTTGGGTGGTTGGCTGGGAACCATCCCACCGCGTCCACCAGACACGACTTATCCCGAGTACACCATCTTGTCGCAGTAAGAGAGCTTAAACCTGTGGTCGGAGCTACGCAGGAGAGTGCAGCATCGTCGATGGTTGCTTCAGTAAGTTCAACCATTCGTGATTGGTCGGTCACACTCAGGTGAACGGAGAGCGTACAAAATCATATGAATTCAAACGATATAGATTATTCCATACAGTAGCAGGGCACCGTTAAACCAGTGGCCATTGGGACTGGGGTGGCTCCTTGTCAGTCGCAGCGGGCTGTTATGGCCCGTCGTGGTGAAAGGTGACTACCTTCGAGAGAATACAACATGGCTGGCACTCCTGAAGTAGACGAAATACTGACAATAATGATACGTAAGGACTGACTGGACAAGTTTACACTCGATTACGGTTCGCATGTATTGGTGTTGAAGAGTAGGCAGCCTAGTCTGTAACTTTCCGGACGTCGATACGGAAATCCACAGCCCTATGGTGGGAGAGGTTTGCATCGATATACCTTGCACGAGTATCATGCTACACTGCCCATTATGTCCAAGACACTTCTCTGGCCATTCTGGTTTGGGCGAACATCTGCTGCAGTGCCATGGGGAGAAGCCGATTTTTTGGTTTAGTAAATGTGGCAGGGAAAATTGCGGCCTTCACTCGATCAGATGCCAGTCTAACCAGTGTACAGATAGGAAATTCGACGACGTTCCTACCCTCTTCAACGGCAGTTTTATCTGTAGTGAATATGGTCATGCATTATGCACATCCATGGATTGATCTCAGCACGAACGGCACAGGTATCTAACAGTGGCCAATCGACATAGGATTTCCCCACATGTGGAAGAGCTGGCCCGTAAGCATGCCGCTCGTGCTGCTACTGGGACAACCAGTAGGCGCGCTGGTAAGGGCCTGTTGGTTGGAGAAGGAGCTAGCGATTCTTCTCGAGAAAGAGGAAGAGCTTCTCAAAGCGGGATGTCATCATATCAATAAAGAGATCGATCCGTTCTTGCCTGGGAAGACCTCTAAACAAATTAGTTTGAAGAGGAGCGATCTGAGTAAAAGGAAGTATGAAAAGAGGTCTCCGTTCGAGCCTATTACTCCGACAATCGAGTAGTCACCCAACCAAGAGGAGTCACTGCCCCAGTGCCTCTGAGGCAACATGGAGGCACTTGTTTGGTTAAGCTGCAGAACCAGGACGCTCTGAATGGTCTGCTATCTTCGATGAGTGCTTTCGCACTCTGTGTGAGGACATGGGCAAGGGCTAGAGCAAATTCGTGAAGAGTGTCAATAAATGGATAGAGCACTTGTGCTTGCACAGAAGGCATACGTTACCGGTAAGGGAAAAGCATGCCGGCACTATAAGAATCCTGGAAGAAAGGGTGAAAGAAGAGCACTTTACACTCGCTTCCAGGATATATTTGACCGAAATAAGAAGCTCCTTGCAGAGATACTTGACGAAGATAAGCAGGCAGCGTGTCTTGTCCCTATTGAAGAGATCAAAGAGACATATAGGGACAGGTTCTCCCAGCCAGGCACAGATGAGAATCTAAGCGCATATCCAACCTCTATCATGGTGGATAACACCCCTCTTTTAAGACCTTTCACGGTGGCCGAGGTCTTGCATGCGCGCCGGTCTATGAGGTCCACATTTCTGTCAGGGCCTAATGGTATAACACCAAAGCAGATGCAATCCATGGACTGTGCTGTCCTTGTCAATGTATTCAACTACATGTTGCTGGCCGGCAAAGTTCCCGATGTCTTGAAGCTTGGCAGGTCGGTCCTTCTTCCTAAGAAGGACAGCCCACATGACCTGTCCAACTGGCGACCCTTGACGATATACTCTGCCATGTACCGTCTATACACCAAGTTGCTCGCCAGTAGAATACTTCAGGTAATACCCCTGAACCCTGCCCAAAGACCTAATAAGATTATGCAAGGTGTCAGACAGGGAGAGGCTCGCTTACTCCTACTCTTCAATAGTGCCACAGACCCGCTGATGGACATTCTATTCGTCAACTGTGGAATTAAGGTTGATGGAGTAAGCTTAAACGAGCCTGGTGTATGCGGATGATATTGCTTTGTCGCCGATTCTCCAGTGGGACTGCAGCATCTAGTGGATGGATGTATGGAGTTTTACCATGAGGTCGGCCTACCATCACTAACCTTCAACCTTATTTCTCAGAATTTTATTCTTTACTAGGAGACTTTGATTTATATTAATAGATTGCATTCACTGACAAGTCATTTAGTTCAGACAAACAGAATGGAAAATAGAAACTTTGTTTTATATATATATATATATATATATATATATTGGTGACAGGAAGGGCATCCGACCGTAAAATACTGCCTCAAGAAATCTTCGTCCAACCCATGCTAGCATGGAAACACGGACATAAAAACGATAATGATGATGATGATGATATACGACAGACTTCTGCATAGTTTCCGTCTACCGAATTTCACTCACAAGGCATTGGTCAGTCTGAGACTAGTAGTTCCACGCAGTGGGATCGAACCCAAAACCACATGGTTGCAAAGCAAATTTCTTAACCACACAGCCATGCCTGCACCTAAATCCTCCTCCTTCTCCTCATCATCATTTTACGTCTGCCTTTCCATGCTTGCATGGGTTGGACGGGTCCTCGCCAACACAGCGTCTTGCAACTTCTCTTGATCCTTCGTCAACTCTTTCCTGAGATCTGCTTCTACCACCTCTGCCCATGTCTTCCTTGGTCTACCTCTTCCACCTGGATCATTTGACACTTCCTCACCCATCTGTCATGACCCATATGGATTACATGTCTATATCAATGCAGTCTTCTCTCTTGCACACTACATATAATTCCTCTGATACCCAGTTTTTCTCTCAACTCATCTGTGCCTCATCATTCATGCACATTAACATTACACATCCAACAGATCATACTTGTTTCATTTCTTACCAGCCTTCGCTCATCCTCTGCATTAAATGCCCAAGTCTCACTACCATGCAACATCGCATGTTGTACACATGCATCATACAGTCTACCCTTCGTCGCCAGCAGAGGTAACAGCTCCCTAAACTTTTTCCACCCGATTCTTATTCTGGCTACTATACTTTCAGAGCACCCCTCACCGCTGCTGATTAGGTCACCTAGGTAACAGAAGCTATCGACTACTTCTATGGGGTCTTCTGAACAATGGAAAGAGTTTATTTTATTGGTACTCTGACTGCTAACTACTTCTTTGCATCTGCCACATGCAAAATCATATTTCTCTGTCAGCCTGTCTTTGATACCACTGCATCTCTTGTGCACCCAGATTTTACATTGGGTACATCGTATGGAATTTATACCTACACCCTTCCTACATATTGAACAAGGCCATTTCCCTGATGGTAACAAGGTCCTGTCTTCTATCCCACTTATATACATACATATATATATATATATATATATAATATATATGCAATATATATGCAATGATGGAGTCTTTATGTGCTTACTTGACCTGTTAGTAATAATAGCCAAATCTTCCTCAAACCACACCCTACTGTCTTAAAATAGGAAAAGGATACGTTGGGTAATGTAATACTAGATATTGCTAAAAAGATGGGATGGTCACAGCCCAATTGTCTTTAATCATATGTCTGCTCAGTCAGGGTTGACCTAGGGTTAAACAAGTACAACAATATATGCAATGTACGTTTTATATGCATGTACATATACACATACATACATACACACATACAGGCATGCATACATACATGCATGCATACATACATACATACATACATACATACATATATACATACATACATACGTACGTACGTACGTACGTACGTACGTATGTACATACGTACATGCATACATACATACATACATGCATTCATACATGTATATATATATGTATGTATATGTATATGTATGAATGCATATATATATATGTATGCATGTGTGTATGTATGTATGTATGTATGTATGTATGTATGTAATATGTATGTGTATGTATGTATGCATGCATGCATGCATATA
>JAOPJM010001291.1:34231061-34241061 GCA_027124095.1 Muusoctopus leioderma
ATTTGTAACATGTTTCTGTACTAGTATTGAGTGTTGTTTAATATAATTATAATTATACTAGTGTCTTATCGAGTCTTTGAGATTATTGATCGAACCACGTATGTTTCCGGCATAGTGTATCTAGTACTACATTATCCAATGTGTCTCCCCCCTCTCCCTTTTTAATGATAGTGTAATTTGAAGGAGATTTGGCTACCATTTCTAGCAGACCACATAGTTTCCCCTCATTGGCTCGTCAGTATACTGTTGCAGTTGTTGGAGAGAATTGGACATGGTTAGTATAAAAATTGTACGGTGTGTATTCGACGATGAACATTTCGTTGTTAGATCAACTGAATTTTTCCTGGTGAAACAGCGCGTAAGCGCTGAGTAATCCACATGCATGTGTACCCTTAACGTAATTTTCTAACCGAATTAGCGTGATACTATGTGACAAGGCTGAAATTTTGAATTGCAGGTACAATCCTGGTACTGAAACCGGAGCATGCAATCTTCAAAATCAAAGCCATATAAATGAAGTGGGGGTACATATAGTATGTATGTACCCTCTTTCCAGATGTCTCTGATAGAAAAGAAAGATCTATATTAAAATCTGATTCGTTATTTGCATTCAATAATATATCTCAGGTATGCATTGCATACCTTGCATTCATGCTGGAAACGCCACTGCAATGCAGAGAGAGAGAAAGAATCGCCCCCGGTACTGGGCTGGTACTTTATTTACCGATGCCAAAAGGATGAAATGCAAAGTTGACCTCGGCCGGATTTCGAACTCGGTGCGGAGAGAGCCGGAACGAATACCACAAGGCATTCTATCCGACGCTCTCACGATTCTGCCAATTCGCCACCTCTAAATCTAAGTAATATTGGAGATGATTGTGTGTGTGCTTCATTGAAAGTAAAGAGACGTGGACGTTGATATATTGTTGGTGTTGTTGTTGTTGTTGTTTAGCTACTGGTCAGTCCTGATTGAGCAGACCCAACCCCACTGCCAATGCTAGATATCATTATTTTAGAACAGTCGCTTAATGTGTGTGTGTGTGGGGGTGTGTGAAATTAGTATCTCCAGTTCACTGAAGTTACTAGATTTGATGTGTATATTAAACAGGTTAGCTACATATTTCTCTGGGATTGGTCGTTTGATGTAGACACCTGATGAGACCCCAATAAGGGTCGAAAATCGATTAAGGCTGTTCACCATTTTTTCAATCTACAAAGAGATGAGTAAATATGATATGCTTACATGCCTACTATCGCAGGTTTACACACACACATATAGGCTAATTACAGAAATAATTTTATTCATATTGTCTCTAGTCTTTCATATGAGATTTAAACAAATCTTGTCACCATACGGTAGACGGAGTGGGGGTTGTTGTTGTTATTGTTTAGCACCAGGTCAGTCCTGATCGAGCTGACATATTATCAAAGACGTTCCAGCAGTTAGCATCCTGTCTTGTATATCTTGTATATCTGATTCTATTGTTCGTATCCTTTTTTTTTAAATCGGTTATTCAGGGTGGGGGAAGCAGTGACCATCACCCTTTTTCAGGGCCTCCGAGACTGGGGAGGTGTATGGTGTCCTCATACCTGAGATCTGGCCCGAGTGCTAGCAATACAATGGACTCCACTAAAGGCACCCCAAAGGTGCCAGGTGTTGGTGTTAAACCGGGTGACGTATTAAGTCTACCTCTCAAGTGGGCCACGGCGGGATTTGAGCTCACAACGTAAAACGCTAAACAAAATACTGCCGCCGCCGCAATGATGATTCCACTAGTCCACCGCCCTAGACTGGCATTTTATCTACCCCAAAAGAATAAAAGGCAAAGTTGAACTCAGAGCGCTGTGAGCCAGAACGAATACCCCAACGAATTCTATCCGACGGTCTGACGAAGGGAGCATTGGCTGCTATTCCTAGCATGTCAAGTAACCACGTAGAGACTTCCTCGTTGGTTCGTGTGCATGTGTGTGGAAGTATATAGTAAAAAACATTTTTCAACCGTTATATTTTTGTTTTATGTATTGAGAATAATAAGGCCTCTGCTGCTGTCTTACTCTACCATATATATATATATATTTGAGTGGGAGGAGTGTATACATAATGATGATATATGCAGACACATCCGTTTCTCGTTCTCTTTTTTGTGTATATGGTGTGTATTTCAATCAAAGCCGGTTACGATGATGTTGATTGCGTGTGTGTTGTGTGTGTGTGTTATGTAGCTTACATACTTGGATATAATTACGGGTTCATGGTCAACTTTTCATTTACTTCACCTTCCTACACCTAAACCTCCCCACTTCACCAGTCCCAGTGTTCCGCACCTTTTAAAGCCAGCCAGTTCATCCAGCCCTAAACAGTCCCATGTTCCCCACCACCACACTCTTCCACCTTCCGTTAATAATTCGAGACACAGTTTCGTAACTATGAGATAGAGAGAGGAGGGTGACTGAGAAATACGGAGTGATAAGACTATGAAGAAATGCTTAGAGAGAGAGGAAGAGAGAGACGAATGTGTAGAAGAAACGTGCTCTGAGAACTTGATCCAACTTTACAACTTTACTTATTACTGTTGAGGGCACTGATAATTTCATTCAGTTAAGACATCTTCACTAACAAGCCATTAATGATGTTTGTGTGTGTGTATGCACTGTTCTGTACGTGTGTTTCTTTGCCTGTGTGTGTGTGCGTGTCTCCCTATATCTCCCTCTGTACCGTTCATCTATGGTGTGTATTTGGTACACCATATTCCAATTAGTTATCAACTTAGTTTATATAATATGAAGTATAAACATACTTAATGGTTTATAAGACCTTTTCTGCTAAATTGAGTTCAAACATATGCAACATGAACACACACACACACACCATACACACAACACCACATACACACAACACCACATACACACAACACCACACGCACACACACAATGGGCTTGGAAGATATTTTTTTTACCAAGAATATATACATCAAATGAGATCACCTCTGAATATAAATATCTTACGCGCGCGCGCATATATATATATATATATATATATATATATTGTATGTGTGTGTGAGAGTATAGCGGGGGATTAGCAGAATCGGTAGTGTCGGACAAAATAGCTTGTATTTGTTTACGTTCTAAGTTCAAATCCCATCCAGGTCAACTTTACCTTTCATCCTTTCGAAGTCGATAAAATAAATAGAAAAGACTGCGATCGATATAATCGACTATACAGTTCGAGTTAGTGAACCAGCAAAACCGCGGTTCAGTGACTGAAACTAGTAAAAGAAAAATATACAGGAATAAATTCTCTGTGTATGATGTATGTGAAATTCATTCTTTCTTTCATATTTGACTATGGTCGAGCTCCGTTTAATTTTTAATTACTCGTTGAGCACTCTAAGTGAATTATTCACTTAAAGCGCTCAAGTAATGAAAAACTTCGTTTAGATGACTTAAAATGTGCTTTGTGGAGCCCATGGTGTCTAGTTGTCATATATATATATAGTACGACATTATAGAATATTCTCCTTGTAGGCGGAGAATTAATTTGTCGCGAAATGCCCGTGTCACATAAAATATCATCCCCGGGATATTTTGAAAACTTACTTTTTTGGTGGGTTTCAACAACATTCTCCATATATAGTCACATTTTTGATACGTCGCATTAAGAAGTACGCTTCACAATCTTGTGGTTTCCGGTTCAGTCCTATAGTGCGGTATCTTGCCCTCTACCATAGCCTCGAGTCAATCGAAGCCTTCTGAGTGAAGCTGGGTAGAGATAATCTTTGTGGAAACCCCGTCGGGTGGACGTAATCTGTCATCGGGTTTCACACCACCATCTGGCCCTTGGGTGCCTTTAACAGAGTCCACTCCGTTGCAAGCATTCGGACCAGATCTTTGGTCTGAGGATAACCCAGGAGTCGTGGTTTCTGTCTTCCTTTCTCCCACCAGCCATTGGAGCCACGGCAATAAGTTCAAAAGCCCAACCTTCCCCACTGGCTGAGCCATAAATGTAAGAATGTGTAACAATTGTTACCTTTAAAAGCTACCAAGCCTAATATTAGATCTGTTAACCCCCCCCCCTTTTTTACGCAGAATTATACTTCCGATTGTAAATATAAGTTCTATACATACATGTGCAGAATTTACACATACGCACTTACACACTCACACGCATTATTATATAATGTATATATAATATATAGTGTATATATACATATATATATATATATTATTATATAATGTATATATAATTCAGTCCAATGACTGAAACAAGTAAAAGAATATATACTATTACATTATATATTATATTGTATATATTTCCTGTGAACTATTTTTGTGGCCGTTTAGCGTTATTTCTTTTGTTTTTTGATAGTACTCAAAACCTCAACTGGAATTTTTTTTTAAAGTAAAAAGGAACGTTAACTGATTGGATTATTTCATACTGCCTTGTTTTGCATACTGAAAATGTTTGTGGAAGAATTTTTGAGTCTAAGAGATAGAGAGAATGAATTTAACTTTGTCTCCGTGAATACTAGGACTTTCAGTTCAATAAGGAATGGTGAATTGTTTTATAGGGTTAATGAAAGCTCCTTTCCATTTGCACTCTACCTTCATAATCTATATATTCATTTCTTTTTACCATTTATGTCTTAGCTTATATTCTTCATTTACTTGGTTTGCTTTTCTATCAAGCACGCACGCACAAATACACGTAAATACGCACACACACACACAAGTACATATTCATTCCGTCATTCATTCACTCTCTAATACAGGTTACCTACACTGCCTTTTACAATATAATCCTGCCTAGCTAGCCACAGTGGGGTTAGTTTACTACTTCCAAAGAGACCGGAAGTGTGGTTTTGACTAGCTTACCTTTTTTCATCTTAAATTTCCTTATCAAAACAGACCGTCGCCATGTTTTCCTGTCTCCTCTTCCCGCTCTCCTTCTCCCCTTCACTCCATCTACTCCACTCACTTTGTCAAACAATCAGTGAGCTTCGGAAATTTCTAGTCTGCATTCAATTTAGTCATTGTTATTTTAGTGAATTAGACCTGAAAGTGGGTGGCATGTTTTTCGAAAGTTTTATTTATTTATTTTTATTTATTTTTTTGTGGTGTTTTTGCTTTTTTGTGGTCTTTTTGTTTTGCTTTTTGCCTCTGAGAAGCAAGTATCCAAAACCACACCCTTCTGCTACCCCCACTTTATCTTTCTCTCAATCCTTCCTTCCCATACCCCAACCTGTTTCTCTCTTTCCCTGCCCAGCTTTCACTTTCCTCATCTCCATCTGAACACATTTTCCTTTGTTGATGCGTGTCTATTTCCCCCTCTCCACATTCTCGTTCACCTCGTTTTTAAGTGATCAGGGTTGTTGTAGTTGTTGTTTAGCCCCAAGTCGGTCCTGCTGAATATGGTTAACATTTATGATCAAAGCTATTCCAGCCATGGCTATATTATCCCATCTTTTTGTCTGCAATAGAGTAACCCGGAGTATACGTGTGGTTTTCGAGATTTGACTGCTATTTCTTTGCAGGTCGAACGACCAAGTAGAGACTCCTCCCTCGTTGGCACTCTACAGATTGTTCACCTTTATTCTATAAAGTGGCTTCTCGCAGGGTGTGGTTTATGAAATTCCGCTCCTGGATTTGAACTCGGGGTGTAACTAAATACTGCACGTTATTTTGTCCATCGTTCTACCAAATCTACCATCCATCACACTCTTTTTCTGTTGATTAATATTAGAGATGTTGTTTAGCATCAGGTAGGCTCTGATTGAGTAGACTCATGATCAAAGGCATTTCATAATGTATCTAGGACTACATTATCTAAAGTGTCCTTCCTTTTTCTTCTTTTTTTTAAGAAAGTAGGATACCGTTTGAGGGAGATTAGACTACGATTTCTAGCAGGTCGCGTGACAGTGTAGAGACTCTCTCGGTGGCTCGTGTATTAATTAATAATATCCGTTGCTGTAAAGTAATAAACATCAAAACCATCATCAGCTTCCGTTTTCATCAAGGGATCTAGTTTAGGAGGAGTCCACTTAATTAAATGCTCCTTACCCACCACCTATACTTCTCATTGGTTCTGTTGCAAGACCTCTTTCAAGTTTGTAGAAATTATGTTTGACCGGCTTATCGCTGTCTAGTTCCTTTTCTCCCTAGTTCCCTTTGTTGACATTTACCACCACCTGCATTGGTGATCATCACACTTTTTCACTAACATTCTATGGAAGTTGACACTCTCATCAACTTTCATGTTGTTGTGGCGGTGGCGGTGGTAGCATGTGACGTTCTGCAAGATAATTAGACTCTTTGGAAATAAATATTTTCTTTTCAAGAAAACAAATGAAAGGAAAAGACCTCCCTTTGATCTTAATTTAAGTCAGAGACTCTTCAGCGCGTGTCAACTCGACCTGCCAACCAGTCTTTGATTGCACACTTCGAAAACATCTTGTCATCCACCACTGTGCCAAATATTTGTTTGCTGAGCCAATGAGAGAGCAGGCCTCTATGCAGTCACTCGATCTACTAGAAATAGCAGTCAAATCACACCCAACTGTCTTAAAAGAAGAAAGTCACATTAGAAAATGTCGTCCCTGGAGAACGCCTTTGATTATAACTTTACTCAATCAGACCTTCCTTATGGCTCAATACTTCTTAGCCGAGCCAACAAGTTCTCTATTGATACAGCTTGGCGGCGTTTATCATTCTCTCTCAGACTTTATTATATAAAACTTATTATCCATTACCCACCTTCCGATCGATCGATCTGTTCATTCTAGACATCCTCAGCAAAGCACATTCTATTCAGCTGGCAAAATTAAGAATGACTAAAGTGTTAAACACTTATAAATATGCAAATTAGTATCACCAGTTCGCTGAAGCTACCAGATTTGATGTGTATATTAAGAGCTTAGCTACGTATTTCTCTGGTATTGGTCATTTGATGTAGAGACCTGATGAGACCCCAATAAGGGTCGAAAATCGTTTAAGGCTGTTCATTTTTTTCAATCTACAGAGAAATAAGTAAATATTACATATTTACATGTCTACTATCGTAGGTTTACACACACACACCTATATATATATATAAATATATACACATATATATAAATATATACATATATATATATAAATATATACATATATATATATATATATCTATACACACACATAAATAGAGGGAATGTAGTGACGCTGTCGGGTGACCACGAGAAGCTCTCATTTACACAAGTATATAGTGGTGGTCATGGAGAATGGTATTATGTGGTTGTTGTTGCTGTTTTTTCGCCCCATCCTAGCTCTAATCATCCAAACCTATCATCAAAAACATTCCAGTCGTAACAATCACATTTTGTTTTTTTTTTCTTTTTTTTCTTTTTTTTTCTTTTTTTTTCTTTTTTTTCTTTTTTTTTCTTTTTTTTCTTGGGAACAATCCATTACATTATCTAATGTGTATTACTTTTTTAAGACAATAGTGTACGATATGAGGCAAAATTGGCTGTTATTTCCAGTAAGTCGAGCGACCGCCTAGAGATTCCCTCGTTGGCTTGATGGGGTGGTGGTAGTGGTGCATAGTAAGCACAGTAGATACTTGGAATTTTTGTAAAAGAAGCTGCAATATTCTATAGTATCGTGAGAGTATCTGAGCGTATAAAAAAACACAACCCTTCCACCCCTTCTGGGAAAAAATAGGTCTAACTATGTTATATCCAATGTTATCACCACCATCATCACCATTATCACTGCCTCTACCACCCGTCGGCTATTGTTTGTCATTACATTCGACTAGCTTGTATTAATAATGGTTTTGAAACGAAACATTGCATTCGACAAGTTGGAAATGCCGTAATTTCCTGTACTGTAAACCTTCAGTCTATCCGTTGCATACACACGTGATTTGTCGTTGTGGTGGTTGTTTATGTTGTGGTGATGGCGATGGTGGCAGTGGTGGCTGAGGCTGTTGTTGCTGGTGGTAGTGGGAATGGTGGTGCTAGTCGTGATGAGGGTGGCGGTGGTGTTGTTGGCTAGGTGTTTTCACGGCGGGTGGGTACGATACAAAGACACTCACACCGCTGACTGTAATTTCCTGTATATAAAACCCTTACAGACTTATCCGTGTTAAAATGTAATAAAGAAGAAAAGAATGATGATGATGATAATAGAAATAATAATAATATTAATAATAATGAAATAATAATAAATAGAAAATGAAAGAAAACAAGGAAAATTGATTCTAACCTCTGGGTATGTTGCTGATATGAAAATAGTGTATTTTTTATTTATTATATTTTGTATATATTTTTTTTTAGTTTTCTACTTTGTTACGGTTAGGGTAGGAGCGGGAGGTCAGAGAAGAAAAAAATATATAAATACCGGTATGGATATATAGCCCTAATCATTACATGTTATTTACTCCCCCACCCCTGGTAGTTTCTTATGTATAACCTGTGGCTGTATATAGGATACTAACAGTAGTATGAGGTTGTTTGTTCTTATTTTTAGAAAAAGAATGAAAGAAAAAAATAACAAAACAAAAAAAGAAAGAGCTGGCATGTGAAGGAAATAAAGTTATTCACCTTACATAATGATGATGATGATGCTGATAGAAGAATTATTATTCGTGCTGGTGATGATGTCGTTTTGTTTGGTGTGTAATGTGCTCTTACAACATGTCTGGAGTAATTAAATATCTATTTTGGAAGGGAGGATCTTGTCATTGCTGAACTGTATGTAATTAAAAAGAGGAGACTTGTTGTCTTTTAGCAACGAATTCTGCGTGTGTGTGTATATATACACGTACGGGAGCGCGCGTGTATCGTTCTTCATCGTATTCTATGTCCGTTCCCATATTACACTCACACACACACACTCACACTCACTCACACACTTTAGTTTAGTTGGTGTCGAGATCGGCAGATGTCTATTCTCTGCGAAATGTCCACATAACTTACAATTAATTATAAATGATTAAAAATATAATAATAATAATAATAATAATTGTTTCTAACATTGGCACAAGGCCAGAAACTTGAGGGGAGGGGAACAGTCGATATAATCGAACCTAGCACTTGACTGGTACTTTATTTTATCGACACCGGAGGGATGAAAAGCAATGTTAGTTGACCTCGGTGGGATTTGAACTCCGTAAAACGCTGGAACAAATACCGAAACTAATTTTGCCCGACGTTCGGACCAAACATTTTTGTGGAAAGGTTGAGAGGGGGGGGGGGGTTACCGATCAATTCGCCACCAATATTTTACTCGTACTTTTTTTTAACGTCCCTGAAAGAATGAAATGTAAATTCGACGTTGGCGGGGTTTGAACTCATAAAGTAAAGGGACGTAAATAAATATTGTAAAGCAATTTGTCTGATGCTCTACTAATTTTGCCAATCCACCGCCCTAATGATTTCTAAGACAACATTCGAGGGTGGGGGAAGTTGTAGTTGTTTTTTATT
Organism: Muusoctopus leioderma; assembly: GCA_027124095.1. Classification (NCBI taxonomy): domain Eukaryota; kingdom Metazoa; phylum Mollusca; class Cephalopoda; order Octopoda; family Octopodidae; genus Muusoctopus; species Muusoctopus leioderma. Next base: position 34,240,520 of record JAOPJM010001291.1, read on the forward strand.
CAACCCTAGTACTTGACTGGTACTTAATTTATCGACCCCTGAAGTATGAAAGAAATAACAACCCAACTACACTACGACTCTAATGGTATTTTTGAATAGTTTACTGTTGCTGTTGGTGTTGTTGTTAATTTGTTTTTATCTACGGCTGTAGTTCAAATTTGCAGCAATATAATTTCGTGTTAAGATTTGTGAACAGAATCGGTAATTCACACCTCTGAATTCTCTGGTTAGCAATAATTTCTCATCAATCATTCTGTGTCAAATACAGACCTATGCGCAAAGCTGTCTCTTACAAGACAAGTTCTATAAGTTATTTTGCGGTTTTTTTCTTTTTTTGTATATATTTTTTCTTCTGTATGTAATTTTTTTTTTTTTTACTTGTTAAACGAAGGAAGTAATTTGTCATACACAACACACACAACCCACAAGAATAAAAAAAATAACCGTTACTTGTCAAGGATTCTCGCATATCCGAAATCAAGATCTGTTGATCGTCACATGAAATAAAATAAAATATCTTCTACAAACTGATAGTTTTAAAT
>JAOPJM010001291.1:34263196-34284162 GCA_027124095.1 Muusoctopus leioderma
ATATAAAAGTAAATTCCTGTTTCTATTTCCAGAATCAGGCAGATCTAACTGGTTGTGTAGCATGATAGATAGGGAACTGAGCTGGGTTACTCTACACCACTAGCCTATCAGATAGTGGAGTTAAAGAATGTTTAATTCTAATGAAACATTCTCTTGGCTCTGAAACAATAAGTCCTATAACACTGTTTACAGATAAGATAACTCATCTCTTGGTGGATTAATAATAATCATATGCACAGAAACACATACAAGCATTTCAGGAATAGTGTGCTTTTGCAAGGTGATAGGAGGATTTGATGCAAACCAAAGTGAATTAATGCTATAAATTTGCCGAAATTTTCTTTTCCTCTCTTTCTCCCTCTTCTCCCAAAGAAACAGTATAAAATCTTTCAAATGTGGTTATTGTGAGATTTAGTCACAAAGCTAATAGAAAGAAAAGCACTGGTGTTTATCTCTAGTTTCTGTGATAAAGTGGATGAAAGACAAATCTTTCTCACCCCTAAATAAGACCTCAGTCTATCACAAGTAACATTTCCTGTGGTGGAGAATTGAACTACAAGCCAAGAAATCTTTCATTAATTAATTTTACAGTGCACCTGCTACTTGCAGCAATGAATTAATTACACCACTCTGTTATACCTATTTAAAGCTAGGTGACTCAGCTGTTGTGAAACTAATGTCTTTTTTTAATTTTTTTTATTGGATTGGTCTGGAAGCAGGGGCTGTGCCCATGGCTTTTGCAGGCCCTCCAAGGCTGGTGAGATAGATGTGGTTAACATTCCTGGTCCTTGGACACTATGCAGTGCTAGTGATAGGATATAGTTCACTATTCTCTTGCTGGTTGTCTGGTACCTCATCAAATCAGCTGTATTTATCTCTGTGATTCCAAATTATGTACTGAATATGAGGTCTGTCCAAAAAAACTTTTTAAAACCAGAACTTACAATTTATCAGACTTGGTCCTTCAAAATAGTTTCCTCCACTGTTAATACACCACTCCCAATGTTTTTCCAAGTTTTGGAATGCATCCTGGAACGTGTTTTTAGGGGCAGTTCTCGTAGCGAATTTTCTTCAATCTCTTCTGTCCTCTGAAATCAGTGACCTTTTAGAGTGGATTTCAACTTTGGGAAAAAAAAAAGTCCACAGGGGCCAAATCCAGAGAGTAGGGTGGCTGGGTGATGAGAGTAATCTTATGCTTTGCCAAAAAGTTAGAGATAAGGAGTGATGTGTGAGCAGGTGCGATCAACATGACCTTCACATCTGAGCAACTTTGATGTGCATTTTTTGGTCATGGTGATGATGATCCAACCCACTGTGATGACTGCTTTTTATTTCGACATTGTAGCCATACTCCCACATTTCGTCACCTGTTATGACACTTTTCAGAAAGTTTTCATCAGCTTTCAAATGATCTAATAGCTCCTGACTGACTGTGACTCAGTTCTATATTTGTTCATCTATCAGCAGACACAGCACACATTTTGCAACAGCACAATGCATCTTCAATTTCTGTTTTAAAATCATTTGGCATGAATTTTTATAGATGCCTACTTCTTCGGAAACTTCATGGGCAGTCAGTCAACGATTTCCACTGATCACAGCATGCACTTTTGCAATGTTATTGTTGTTGGTTGTCATGGAAGGTCATTAAGATTTGGGATCATCTTTTGTGGATGTTCTTCCTGATTTGAAATGCTGGTACCACTCATGACATTGCATACGGCTCAAACAATCCTCCCCAAAACTTTTTTTCACAATTTCAAACAGAATTTCACACAAACTCTTCCAAATCCTTCATTGTTCAAGTTGTGATAAATTGCCAAGTGCACTAAACATATGTTCACTCTAGCACACATAGCTCAATGACTAATTGACATGGCATGATGTGGCTATTATTAAACTGAAAGTCAAGGTCACCCATACACTGCACTGCAGTTGTGAGTGAGCATGCTATTTTAAAAGTACAGTTTCTATTGACTCACTATACAAAATCAAATAAGACAACTTTGATAAATTACAATTTGTATTTTAGCTTTTTCGTAAGTGCTATGGCCTGCTGGTATACTGCTGGTATTATCTAGTGGATAGAGAGCACAAGATTATTGATTTACAACACTTCTTATCTTTTTTCTCTTACCATCTTTGATGAAGTGCTCTGCTTGAAACATTAGACATCTTCTCTCCTCATAGCAACCCAACATACCTAATTTTTATTTTATTTTATGAATTAGCTATTGTTGAAGCAAACCACCAATCGTCTTATTGAATTTTAGAGATTTTATTTGCTAGTCTTGGATCATTGTTAACATTAAAATAAACTTGTGAAAGATCTAGAAATAAAATTAGTTAAGGATGCCACATACCTATATATTACTCGGTGGCTGTCATTGATTGAAAAGAACTGTTATTATGAGTAAGAGAAGATTGTTAAAGTTTATAATATTTGGTCTGTAGTTAATTCAAACCAGTGAAATTTGGCTATGGAGGAGTACTACCACATGATTCTATTGAAGTTTTCTTGAGAAGAGTAAGAGCAAGGGTAAGATCAGGCTATTTGAGTAACATGGGTAATGCCTCTTAGACAGTCTCTGAGTGTGGGTTATGAGATCTGGAGTTTAGCTCTGCTTTCATAGCATGAAGCTTCTATGAGATAAATCTCTTCTGGAAGGAGGACACCAGTCTATAACATTCCCATATGATCTAGTACCTATTCCTGTTCAGCTAGGTGAACTGAGGCAATATAGAATAATCTGTTTCTGTCCAGAAACACAATGATTTGAACTCATGACCTATGAGCAGATAGTCCAATTTATCCACTTAGTCATTTCCTCATTCTACCAACCATTTAAGTAGAGTTATAATACCCAGATTGTCAGTGGAACAGTTTTATAAAAAGAAAAATGGGGCATGTTATTTAGAAAGGAATGGGGAAGAAATTAACACTAGGTGTGGCAAGAAATGATTTAATGCATACAATATGTTAAATCTATACTATAGCTTAGAGGGATTGGTAAAATTAACATACTAAACATGAAAAAGATATGCATTCATCAAAGACATTTGGCTCCACTAAGGATATGTATTTTCTAGATATTTTTCTGATGATAGAAGGTTTCTGTAGTCAAATGTAATATTTTAGATGGGTGTGAATTTTAAGTATTATTTGGGTCTTACCAGTTGTTCAGTTGATTTGAAAGTCTGATTGTAGGAGCTTTACGTTATCCAGTGTTCAGTTGATTTGAAAGTCTGACTGTAGGAGCTTTACGATATCCAGTGTTCAAGGCATCACTATTCTGAGTTCACATTCTGTTAGGGTCAGCTTTTTCATTTTTCTTCCAGTAATCCTTCCAGAATAGAGGCAAGTTGGTTGAGTGGACAAAATATGCTACATTGTTTCATTCACTTCTATGTTGACAGTAGATATGGGCATGTCAACTATAATAGCCCGGGGAAAGATTTATCTCTTATCTGCTTCATCTCATGGAACTGGAACTAAACACCAATTCTCAAAACTCTCAAGACCCCTTGCAGCTTGGTCTTGCAACTTTATTTTGTTTTTTAATCTCCCTAGACTGTCAAAATAATTACCAGGAATATACCAGGGTCAGTTAATTAGACTATGACCAATTAAAAGAAATCATCATTAAAAAAATGCCATCATGATTAATTCTATGAATGGTTGAGTTTTGGGATTTACAAGTGATTGGCAAGTTTACAGCTATTGTGTTATGATCTTTGTGAAAGCCATTTTTATTATTATCCATCTCAGCCTACTGAAATGAAGTTTAGATGCAACATAATAGGTTTTATTAAGGTCAGCTTGAAAATTTAGCCAATATTGAATTGAATTAAATTTTGTATAGGAAAATATATTTTAGCCCTGATGTGTGTATACCAGTTTTTAGAATAGGTACACCATATCCTTGCATATGATAAGAGGCAACTAAAAGAGTTGGAGTCAGGAAGAGCATCCAGCCATAAAACACTGCCTCAAAATGTCCCACCCAACCTATGCCAATATGGGAAGGTGGATGCAAAAATGATGGTGAGAAAACATTTTGGTGCTATATCCTAAGTTCATAAGAGAACATGGTTTAGCAACCACAGTATAACTCAGCTGTTCCTCAAAGTGGGCACCACAAAGGGCATTGGGTTTGTTTAAGGAGTTGTAAATGGTGAATACTTTCTTAAGAGGGAACATTGGGTTCATTACTACCCCTTTAACATTTTCTTTCATTTTCATCTCCTATGGTGTTATATGACCCATTCTTCTGTAATGCAACTGGGTAAGATTTGTGGGTATGAGGTGTGTAGTCAGAGAAGGGGGGGGGGTAACCAAAAAACATTTTGAATCTTCTGGTATAGCTATTTTGATTGGTTGTGATCTTGTAAACTGAGGCAATGTTGAATAAAGTGTTCTGCCCAGAAATACAATGGAATGCCTGCTGTAGAGTTGAACTCATGACCCATAAGTAGGTAGTCCAGTACCTTATCCTTTCAACCATTTACCTCTGCACACTGCGCTCTGAGTTCAAATCCTGCTGAGGTCAACTTTACCTTTCATCCTTCTGGGGCTGATAAAATAAAGTACCAGTCAAGTACTGGGATTGTTGGCCTGGTGCCTATGTTAGAAAAAATTATTTATTCCAAGAAGAGTAGCAGTTTTTTTTTTATTGTTTTGTTCTGGAGGAAAGGGGGCTCTACCCATGCCCTTCTTAGGCTCTCCAAGACTGGTGAGATTAACGTGGATAATGTTCCTCTTGGTTAGTTGCAAGTTGACAGCTGCAGGAAAAATATGAGGAGAAATGGAATTCTAGAGGGCTAATGTTCTGTTTTGGGGAGGAAGAGCTGGGCATAGTGGTTAGTGCGAGTCATGTGAGAGGGCACATTATGGGTGACGAGAGGAGCAGAGATGAGTGAATCAGGAGTACCTGAGTTGAGGTAGCATGGGACCAGCCAGCTCTGAGGAGCAGAGGCCACTCTAGAAGCAGTTGAAAAGCCAGAGGGAAGAGACAACATGTCTGTGGGCCAGAGGCTGGAGTGTGTTGGCAAGTGACTTCATGCCAGTATAGCCTTTGCAAGCCCCCTCACACTACATTAACCAATATGGATGATATTCAGCTTTAACTTCTACAGGACAATATTTGTTGGAAAAATATAGACAGTAAAGCAATTCCAGAGGGTTGAATTCTGGGAAGAAAGGTGTGGGTATGTATTCATATGGGGTCTAGGGAGTGAGGAAAATAAGGATCGCAAGAGGAGGAGAGGCAAGAGTGCATTAACTGGGTTTGGGGATAAATGGTACATAATTTGCTTGTTCAGGGGAACAGAAGTTGTTATAGTAACAGTAGAACACAGAGATGACACAGCATGTTGGTAGGAAAGTAGTTGTTGTTATGTATTGTTGAGTTAAGATTGAATATCTATCAGATGAACTTATTTTGGATGTGGTCTTGAATGTTTGTGTCTGCAGCAATGGCACTGTTCCAGGTATGTGGGCAGTATTCTAATGTCCATCATCATCATCATCGTCATCATCATCATCATCGTCATCATCATCATCATCATCGTCATCGTCATCTCATCGTCATCATCATTGTTATCATTTTATGTCTGTTTCTCCAATCTAGAATGGGGTGGATGGGTTTCAGTGTCTCACCATTTGTTACAGTCCTTTGTTATCTGCCACACACAGTAACAGAGAAAATTGGCCATTTTTGCTGTGTATATCATGTTTTTGGCATTGTTTTTTTTTATGGTTGGATGTATTTCCTATTACCAACCACTTCACAGCATGGACTGGATGCATTTTATCATGCCACCAGCACTATAGGGAATGTCTGCGGCAGGATTAGAGAGTCTTCTCTACCCTGTATCAGTGCTTTTATGTAATGTTAATGTTCTCCTAGATGAGTTGCCTGCACTTGGGCTTGCAGAGTTATGTCTCCCCTGTTCATTAGTTCATTAGTTTTTTGCATGATTTTTACAGATGGATACTCTTCTTATCACCAACCACTTTATAGCATGGACTGGGTGCATTTTATCATGCCATGAGTATTAAAGTTGTATATAGAAGGACTAAAGAGTCCCCTCTACCCTGCATAGTTTTTATTCAGAGTTTCTGCTCTCCTAGACATGTCTCTCCATTATATTGGTATGTGCATATTACAATTAAAATAGTAATAAAGGCTGGTGAATCTTATCTATCCTGTCAGTTATTCTGAAGCAAGCTGAAAGAACAGCCTGAGAAGGCTTTTCATTTTGACTAGTGATACATTTATTACAAAATTAGTATTTTAGATTAGATGTGAAAGAATAAAAATAATTAAATGACTATATTCAGAATTAAATTTTGACCTGATTAGAAACATATAATGATTTAAATTGTCCAGGTTAAGATGATACTTTCGTGATAGCCGAATAGCGGGCAGCGTATTCGGGGGGTCGATGTGTGTCTGTGTGAGTTAACCAGCCCGACGCGAATTGCCGGGCGTTCCCGTGGCTAACTACTGGTCAGCTCTAATGGCGGCCCTTTTATAGGAAAGGACCTGGTTTTGGCGGGAAGCGAGATAAGGGCTATTGCTCTGCCCAGTGACGTCATGGCTGGTCACGTGGTAGCAGTGGGAAGAATCCAATCTTCGCCCACACAAGTCAGGCGAGTCTAATAGTCCTCCTGGGGGAGGTGAGGTAATCGCTACAATGTTAAGAGTTAAAGAAATAAATATAAAAATATTATAAAATAAAATTGGTACATTTTTACCGCCTCCTACTCCAGTAACCCGATAATTGCTTCCAACTGCGACTCTACAGCCCTGGTAAACACCCCTTTGTCAGTTAGAACAAACTTCTTCATTGAAGATGGGGGAAACCTGCAGTACTAATAATGACATCTCATCTGACAATGGAGTTTACCACCAAATTGTTCACGGCTGTTTTCTATTTTTTTTTTTTTTAATTATTATTTTCAAGTCTTGGATTAGCTGTTCACATCCATTAGTAACATGGACAAGTGCATATATAAAATCAATTACATACGGGTTAATGAATGTAGAAGTTAGAAATTATATGTAATATCCTATGTCCTATGTGTATCTCGTTTTTTTTAGAATAAGTACATCGTATCCCTTCGTGTTGTAAGAGGTGACTAGAAGTCTTGGCATCAGGAAGGGCATGTGGGCCGTAAAACATTACCGTAAAAAGTCCTGTCCAATCCATACCAGCATGGAAATGCGACTTAAAAATGATGATGATGACGACACTGCTGCCGCCGACTGAATACTGTATGTCTTAGCAAAAGCCATTGATCGATATTTCATTAAGTGGTATGTGGATGTTGTACATACTAGTAGTTCTGTTGAGAAGTTTGGAAATGGATCTGTTGTGTATATATTTGGCTTACAATTTATAAAGAGTGGTACAAATGGTCGTTATGAATTATTGGCAAAGCAGTGAAGATGACATTTAGTAGAACACAGGTTTTTAGTTACATTCCTCTCAGTCTGAAGTTCAGACATAGCTTGACATAGCCTTTCAGTCTTCCAGGTGCTATTGAAATATAGTAATAGCATGGCTATGTTGCAATTTCCATGCAAGTATGTACAAAAAAAAAATGTATGTTAAAATGATCTTGATGATGATAATATACAGTGTTCATTTCAATCAATTATACTTTACTCCTACAAAACCTTATGCCTATTAATTAAGCTCCTGTACTTTAGATACATTTTTTTACCGACATCTATATCTGTGCCACTATTGATGTTCTGTAGTTGATTCATATAATTATCTTGTAAATTTATTATTATGAATAAAGTATTTTTTTGTTTACAGAACATATACGAGCAGAGATTGAAAAGATGTATGAGTTTCTACCGGAACTAAAAAATCATTTTCAAGTTACCAAAAAGATTGGTGAAGGTATTTATTACTTTTCACGATAATGAGAATTCCTGGCATTTGGAAGGACATATGGTTGTAAAATCCTTTGTTCCAGTTACACAGATTCTTATTAATTTCATTTAACTATCTTTGTATTTCTAAGCACACATACATATGTATGTATATTGGTGACAGGAAGAGCATCCGACCGTAAAATGCAGCCTCAAGAAATCCCTGTCAAACCCATGCTAGCATGGAAACACGGACGTAAAAAAAAAAATGATGACGATGATATATATATATGTGTGTGTGTGTGTATAGAAATCAAAAGATTCCTTTCTTTATTGTTAATGGCTAATCAAAAATTAGGCCTCCATGGCAATGCTGTGTGAAACGTTTTAAATGTTTTATTCTTATTATCAAGATAATTTATTTGAAAACAATCTATGATAAAACAGTTCTATTATAGGTTTTACTCATGAGAGGATTTGAGTTAAAACAACACATATCAGTTACATAGTACTCCAGCTGTTTACAGCTGTAGCTCTTCATAGTAACTGTATATATCTAAGTACACTCGTTTTTTTCAAGGGAGACAGAACAAGATATGAACATACAGGATACAAATAGATCACTGTTGGATCAATAGGCTGGTAGCCTAATAATTAGGATATCTAAAACTGTCTTGCAAATGTACATATTTAGACATCTCATCTATGCTTACAATGGGCTTAATTGAAAAATACGTATCATCCACACTTCAACAATTGTATTAGTAATGATTTGTCTCAAAATTTCAGTCATTATCAGAATAAAATAATCACCTGTCATACTTTGCAAATTGAAATGGATGCCAGAGGATATAAAAGGTAGAGTAAAAATGGCCATGTAGATAATGTAGGTCGTTTGACTACCATTTCATTGGTTGAAAGTCCTCATTCACTATGAATGTTTTGTTGTGTTACTGGGCAGGACATTTCATAGTACATGCTTTAGTTCTCCTCTGTTAGGAGTAAGTACAGATGTAAAATGTTGGATTTAGTTGACTGGTATTTTCTTCAGGTCACGTTTGCCCTCAAGAAACGGAGACTATGCAGAGTAGCACACTTCACCTCTCAAAGTGTTTGGTGATCAAACAGATACAACATAGGGTGGAGAGGGCTCTTTAGTCATGTCTTGGACTTTATAACCTTTCTAGTATTGGTGCCATGATAAAATGCACCCAGTACACTCTGTAAAGTGATTGGTGGTAGGAAAGGCATCCAACCGTAGAAACCAAGCCAAATGAAACATACGAGCGAGGCATGGTCCCTGACCCATCTAGAAGAGTGGTGACTCTAATTGGAATTGACACGGGCCGAAATGACCCATGCCAGCATGGAAAGTAGACGTAAAATGATGATGATGAAGAGATTCATCATCTCTCATCTACTTGATACTACTGAATTTTTAAGTTTTTGGGAGAAAAAAGAAAGAAATGTATGGATAACACATCACATAAATTATTAAATGTTGCCTTAATTATTTAATTATTCATTGTTGATAGACAAATAGGGATATCATTTTACTTTCTTTAACTCTTAACATCCTGTAAAAAAGTTCCCATGCCCTGTAAAGATTGAGCCGAAAATGCTTAAAAACAATTTCTTTGCAGCTTATTTATTATGAAATGTACAGATAAGAAACACAGGTGCTTGAGGTGTTATCACACAAAAATATTTCACTTTCACCATATATATACATATATATCATATCATATCCATTTGAAATTTGATGATGTTGTGTTGTGTGGAACCAGGTCTTCCTGGATGCTAAGAGTTAAACCTAATTAGATATAAAGAGAAAATAACAATTTCAATTACAGGTACATTCAGTTCTGTTTTCCAAGCAAAATTACGGGAGCACCCCAAAGTGAATAGGCTGTTTGCTTTGAAACATATCATTCCTACAAGCCATCCAATGAGAATTGAAACTGAGCTAAGATGTCTTCAGGAACTAGGGTAAAAGAGTGATTATTTTTATGTTTTTAAGTAAGTGATGATCTCTCCCATGAGTCAAATTCACAACCTGGTTTTGATTTGTATTTGAAGTATTTAGTACTTCTGTGAAAGACTGAAATGTTACACCATCTCAACAGCCCTCCTCTGTAAACTTGTAACCTTGTTCCTTGGAAAGAAAAAAAATCATTATTTCTAGGTAGTTTGGCAGAATCGTTAGAGCGTCGGATAAAATGCCTTGCGGTATTTGTTCCGGCTCTTTACATTCTGAGTTCAAATCTCGCTGAGTTCAACTTTGACTTTCATCATCTTGGCATTGATAAAATAAAGTACCAGTCAAGTAATGGGATCGGTTTAATCAACTAACACCTCCCCTCAAATTTTTGGCCTTGTGCCTATGTTAAAAACAAGTATTTCTATGTTTGATGCTTTTTCTACTGCCACCACCACCCACGCTCACCTGATTCCCTTGTCCCCCCCCCCCCCATTACCAATATTGTGTCTGTCACCCTAGACCCTGCACTAAAGACTATCTCCAATCCTTTCTCCCCAGAACATCAGTCCTCTGGAATTCCCTCCATACTCATGTTTTTTGTGCAGTCATTGATTTGTAGTTAAGAGGAACATCAGCCGTATCGACCTCACCTGTCTCAGAGGGCCTGTGAGGACCATGGTCACAGACCCTTCCTTAGACCAATTCATCAAAAAAAAAAAAAAATTATGGATTTTTTTTTCTGATCTATAGCAGATGTATCTAATTCTGTGGAAATATTGATTTGTACTAATGCACAGGCATGGCTGTGTGGTTAAGAAGTTCGCCCGTAACCACGTGGCTCCAGGATCTATCCCACTGCGTGGAACCTTGAGCAAGTGTCTTCTACGATACCCTTGGCTGACCAATGCCTTGAGTGAAACTGAGTGGAAGCCCGTCATATATATGCGTGTGTGTGTTTGTCTCCTAATACTGGAAGGGCCCCAGAAGCAACTTTCTTTAACGAGTTGCTCTATTGTCACTGGTTACGAAGGGGTCCCCATGACAGTTCAAGCTTCAAGGCCCCAAAAATGTAGGTGCACCACTGAGGGAGAGTCTACAAAAAGGATATCTAAGATTGATTGTTCTGTTGATTTTTCTTAATGTATTGTAATTCTTGACATTTGTTTCCATCACTATTTCAGTGGCAAAAACAATGTTATGGGTGTGGAGCTGTGTCTTCGAAATAAGGACCACATTGTAATTGGAATGCCATATTTCTACCATGACAAGCTTCAGGTAAATGTTAATGGTTTGTCTTTGTTGTTGCTACTTTATTTATTTATTTAGTACTTATTTTACAAGGCATGTGGCCTAAGGGTTAGGCTACTGGGCTTACAATTGTAAGGGCGTGGGTTTGTTTTCCAGTCTGGGAGGCACATTGTGTTCTTCAGCAAGGCACTTCATTCCATGTCGCTCCAGTCCACTCAGCTGAAAATGAGTACCAGCAGCAGCAGCTTTGCTGGTGTAGCCCTCTCTTCCTCCAGCTGTCACGTCCAGCTGTTCTGCTGGCTCAAGGGTGGGAGGACTGAGAGGGTGTCTGTCTGCTCGCAACTGCATGGGCGCATAAAACCCTTAGTGAAAGCATGGTATATGCTTATGCCTAGTCATCCTCGAATGTGAGGGACGGCTGTGGTTTTTATTTATTTATTTATATTCTGCATCCTGTGGTGCACCAATACTGCAGTAATAAATTTTCAACAAATGGTATTTGCACCAATTTATTCTACACCCCACCATCTCTCCATCTTAGAACTTCATGTACTGTGCTCAATCTTCCCTTTTAGAAAGAATGAATGCCACAACTTCATTCTCCTCTCAACTCTGGAGTAACTCTATGATGGTGGTGAGTCCAATAAGACATTGGGTAATTATGGTACCACTGGAAAATTCATTATCATGTATTTATCTAGGGCAATTATGTGTATTGTTGCCCATTTCTCTATGGTTTATATCCATAGTAATTCTCAACACTGCAAACCAACAAATCACTCATCAATTTTACAGTGCTGCCACTGCTTACAGCAGCAAATTGTTTCAATATGAAGTACCTATTTATAGCTAAGTAGATTGGACCATTTGAAATTTAATTTTTTTTAGTCCATGGATACAATGCAATGATAACTTGTTACAATATTTGAACCTCTAGCCTTTAGGCTAGTTGTTTAGTACTCTGTTAACTTTGCCATCTACAGTATCAATAACTCTATTACTCAAGTGTAATTCAGAAATTCTATTACTAAAAGTGGGCCTGAAACAGGATGGTTAGTGAAATCCATAATGTGATTTCTATTACCTGTTGAAAGTCATTCTCTTACATTACTAATATATTTCCATATTATTTCCAGGATTGTTTGTCATCTTTAACTCCTGAAGAAATTCAGTGCTATATGAAAAATTTATTAATAGCTTTAAGTCATGTCCATGAATATGATGTCATTCACCGTGATGTGAAGCCTAGCAATTTCTTGTTTAACCGTAAAACACAACAGTGAGTAATGTTTTCCTTTTCCTACAAGTGCCTTTATTATAATAATAATTTCTAACATTGACACAAACAGGACAACTTGTCCACTACACTATCTGCTTGCTACACACACTGCACATACAGTATACTATCACCACCCAATAAAATAACACAACTCACACAACACATACTCTATGCAATCACCACCGAACAATATAATGAAACCCACACAACATATACTCTACACACTAACATAACACATACTTTTACATAATCGATACCCATCATTATAACACCAACAACTCACACCGCTCACATTCTACATAATTGCACCCAATAATATAACACAACCCAGACAAACCACACAGCACATACTCTACACAATCACTACCCAACACTAAAACACAACACAACTCACACAACACATATGAATCACACACAATCACCACCCAGCAAATTAACACAATTCACATTGCACATACTCTAACAACAAACTAAGAAAACACTAAAATAACATCAAAAACAACAAAACAAATCCTGCAACAAACCAAAACTGATGTAGTATATACAAACACAATTCTACATCTCCAAAATACAATTGTTGACAGAGAAATGGATAGATTAAGTAATTGAAGTATTCAGAGTATGTGACAGAATAATTAAGTTTAGAGTATTTATAGGCAACATGACAGCAACAGTGATCTCTGTATAAGCACCACAATCAGAACTGATAGATGAGCAAAAGAACCATTTCTGTGAGGTGCTCTTGCAGACTACACCGATAACAGATGAGAGTGACCTGGTTATCATGGCTGGTGACTTCAATTAACATGTTGGCTATTCCAATGTATATGGAAGAGACATGCTTGGATAAACTAGAAGAAAGGGGGCAACAGAAAGCAATACCAAGTAACTAGAAGAGAAGCTAAGCATCAGGTATACTTAGGTAGGAGAGAAGCAGAATGTAAGAAGTTTGCACATGTTCTATGATGTGAGGATCAGAGATGTGAGATGTTCCTGATTGCAAGACAGTGTGCTAGAAAAAAATCTGGATGTCACTGGAGAGAAATGTATTCGGAATGATAGTGGTGCACTTACCATTACCAATGCTGAAAAGAAATAGTCGAGGAGAATGCATGGGACAGAGAAAGGGGGCCTACCCCTAGTAGACCCAACAGAGGGAACAGCCATAAAAGTTGATGGCAGTATGGTAGATAGAGCAATTAAGGATATGAAGGCATGGAAGGCAGCTGGACCATCAGGTATTATAGTCGCTGAGATGCTGAAAACATCTGGCAAGGTAGGTCATGTGCTAGTCAAGAATATAGTCAATCAGGTAGTCTAGGAAGGTGTTATATCCCATGAGCGGCACCACAGTATCATTGCCAACTGCTACAGAGTCAAAGGAGATGTACTAGAGAGGGGAAGCTACAGAGGCATGAAGTTGATGGACCAGGTTATGAAAGTTACGGCACAACTGATTAGGAACAGAATTAGCCTAGATGAGATGCAGTTCGGGTTTGTGCTAGGAAGAAGTACTACTGATGCCCTCTTCCTTTATCACAGTCCTCCAGGCCATAACAGAGGAGTTATCCGTAGGAGCTTCTATATGCTGATGACCTAGTTCTTGTAGCTAAATCTGTAGCAGAATTAGGGAAGAATTTCCAGACATGGAAGCAAATTCTAGAATCAAGAAGCCTCAAAGTAAACTTAGTAAAGACTAAAGTTTTAGTAAGTAGGAAACAAGCAAGACCATGCTACTGTCAGGGAAATGGCTGTGCTTGATATGCAGAAAAGTGTAGGTAGAATTTCCATACAGTGTACCCAGTGTAGAAGCAAAAGAGGTGTAGTGGAATCACAGGTAGACTAACAGAAAAGGTAGACCTTGTGCATGGCAGATGCTCAGGAGCAGTAAGAAGCACTAAGAGGACATGTGAAATAGATTCTCTCAAATGTCCGGACAGTTCCTTAGAAGCAGTTGATAGCTTCTGTTATCTAGGTGACCTGATTAGCAGTAAAGGTGGGTGATCTGAAAGTATAGTAGCCAGAGTGAGAATAGGCTGGAAAAAGTTCAGAGAGCTATTACCTCTGCTAGCAACAAAGGGATTCTGTCTCTGAGTGAAGGGTAGATTGTATGATGCTTTTGTATGAAGTGCTATGTTGCATGGTAGTGAAACATGGGCGTTGAATGTGGAGAATGTACGCAGGCTGGAAAGAAATGAGACATGCATGCTCTGCTGGATGTGTAATGTTAGTGTGCATGAACAACAACGTAAAAATGAGCTGAGAGAAAAATTGGGTATAAGAGGAATCAGATGTAGCAAGCAAAAGAAAAAACTGAGCTAGTGTGGACATGTGATGTGTATGGAGGATGAGAGATGGGTAAAGAAATGCTCAGAGATTCAAGTGGAAGAGGAAGACATGGGAAGAAGTAGTGAAAGCTGATTTCAGGAGGCTGAACCTCAAGAAGGAGATGACAGAGGACCACAACAAGTGGCATGACGCTGTTCTGAAGAAGACCTGTCCAACCCATGCACACATAGAAAAACAGATGTAATAATGATGATGATGATGACGACAATGATGCAGTTAATGATTGTGTTGTATATTTTCTACCTATACCTCTGTTGTTGGAGATATTATATCTTATATTTTAGGTTCTCATTAGTGGATTTTGGTCTTGCTCACAAAGCACCTTCATCTTTGAAGAAAACCAAAGTTAAATCTGATTTACCTTCCCATCACTTTCCAGTCAAACGAAATGTAAAAAATACATCAAAGGTAATTTTCCTTTAAATTTTTTCTATTTTTCTTTTATTGTTGTGGCTGAGGTGAGTTTAAAGGGATTTCAGACTCTGAAGCTCTAGAAATTATTTATTTTGCATTCTGGGAACTAAATAATTTGTTTAGATAATACCTGCTAAGTTCCTGGCCAAACTTCTCTGTATTATATGCCCAGAGCTCCCTAATCAACTAGAGTTCATGCTTCCTCAATAGCAATATCATATCTCTGTGATATGTATCGTGCATTTACCCTCAGTGTATTACTGGTACTTCAATTACTGATTCTAGAGGAATGAAAGATAGAGTTGATTCTGGTAACATTTGAATTTGGAACCTAAAAAAAATTTAACTAAATCCTGTGGTGCATTTTGTCTAGTATCAACCTTACTTTCAATAATAATAATAATAATTGTTTCTAATATTGGCACAAGGCCAGAAATTTTAGGGATGGGGTTAGGCAATTAAATCGATCCCAGTACTTGCCTGGTACATTGTTTATCGACCCCAGATGGATGAAAGGCAAAGTTGGCCTTGGCGGGGTTTGAACTCAGACGTAGTGAGCCGGAACAAATACTGACCGACGTGCTAATAATAATAATAATAATAATTCTTTCTTTTATTGGCCACAAGGGCCCAAGAAGATGGGGACAGTACAAAGGCAAAATACATAGGAGACAACAAAGAAATAAGAAGAAAGTGTGGGGGATTCACATCGAGTGGAAGGGTGAGATTAACAATAATGATAAGGGCACATTAATAAATAGGCTTGACAGTAGAAAAACAGTACAATGATAGGAAAAAGAGAAAGGATCCCTGGAATGGGGGAGAAAACACATAGGGTGATTCGGGGCACCCTGCACACAGCCCCAGATAACCCTGACATTCCGAAGGCAGGTGCCTTCTCCCAGTTCTTGCCGCCAGTCTACAGCCGCATAGTCAATGTGGGTTCATTTAGCCACGCCAGTTTCGCCACTCACCCACCTTTCATAAAATTCACTTGAGAGGAGCACCTCCCTCTCTACCCTCACCTTCCTCTTCAAGTGGTACTTGAAGAAGTTGATGAGGGCTTGCTTGTCCTGAGAGGAAAAGCTCTGTCCTCAAACCTTTCAACCGCATCCATCATACAACTTCTTTTGCCATAGCCACCAGGCACATGAAGACTAACCACTCTTCCTTGCGAAAGGAAGGTGGTGGTTCGATTTTCAAGATAGACTCAGCTGATAGCCAGATCTGTTCTGCATGTAACAACAGCTGTTCGACATAAACCCACAAATCAGCAATGCACGGACATTGAATGAGTGCGTGCCGGACAGTTTCACCATCCTCCATGCATCTTGAACAGGTATGGTTGCTGGTGGCTCCACCACGGCCATGCCTGTAGAGTTTATCCCAAACAGGCAATGCTCCCCTGTAGCACTGCCAGGCTAAGGACTTTTGGAAATTATCCATAGTACCCGACCTGAAAGTTCTCCAGAAAAGACTGCTCAGACTGTCTTCATCGATGCCCAGAATCGCTTCTAGGCCATCATTGCTCATGCCCTCCACTAACCCTCTATAGAATGTGAGAGTTGACGTTCCACCAACTACATGGTCCAGCTGGTGGAGTGATGTGAGTGCCTGTCCCTTCCATAAGAAGCGGAAGAGCATACGCTCCAATCTGGTCAGGTGTTTTTTGGGACAAGGCACGATGGTCAGGCGGTAGTATGTCACCAAAGCAATATAAAAGTTAGCTACTTCCGCCCGATCTTTCAGGGATAGCTTCCGCTCAGCCCATTTCTGAGTGAGACTAGCCACCTTGCTCATGACCTCCTCCCAGTTTTTTATCTCCCTGGAGGTCTGGTCCAAACCAGACCCTCGGTCCAGCGACAGAAGTCAGCACCCCGCATGGACTTGCCTCTCCAAGAGCCATGTTGCAAGCCCACTGACTTGTCGCAGTTGATGCATGCTCCCGTTACCTCCTGGTACTCCTGCAGCATGGTGATGACAACCCGGATTTCTGACATGTCAGACACCATGACAGTGACACCGTCTGTGTAAGCTGA
Source organism: Muusoctopus leioderma (assembly GCA_027124095.1). Lineage (NCBI taxonomy): Eukaryota > Metazoa > Mollusca > Cephalopoda > Octopoda > Octopodidae > Muusoctopus > Muusoctopus leioderma. The sequence goes on from JAOPJM010001291.1 coordinate 34,280,396, forward strand.
CATGGCCTTGCTGTGTCCTAGTTCGAGCGGGATGCCCCTCAACGTCTCCAGTTTCTGCAGCAAGAGCTTCAGTACCAAAACATACAGAAGAGATGATAGAGGGCATCCTTGCCGGACTGAGCGTGCAATGTGAAACTGTTCTGATAGGTGGCTATTTATTTTAAGCACTGAACAGATGCCACTGTATATTGTAGTGATCCAGCCTCTGAAGGCGGGGCTGAAACCGACTGCTCTTAGGACAGCAGCCAGTTAGTGATGGTCAACCCTGTTGTATGCTTTAGACTGATCTAAATTGATCAGGGCCCCACCAAAGCCAGATGTAGAGCCGACCCATTCTACGATGTATCGCATGAGGTGGAGGTTGTCATGGATAGATCTGCCAGGGATCGCACAAGTTTGTGTGTCTCCGACTAAATCATTGATGATAAGCCAACCTCTTGGCGAGCACCTTTGCCAAAATCTTTAACTCTGTGTTAAGCAGAGTTATGGGCCTAAAATTGTCAATTATGTCCCCATTGTTCGGTTCTTTCCTCAGCAGCGTCACTACTCCTCGGTTCACCTGACTTGGGATGTTCCCACTCTGCTGCCAGTTCCAATAGACAGCTGCTAAGATGGTAGAGAACAAGTCTGGCGGGAAAAACAGTAAAGTTCGTTGGGTAGACCATCCAATCCCGGCGAATTGCCCATCGCACAGCCACTGGCTTTTCGCTGCGCTGCGCTGCGCTTCTCTGGTCGTGAGTCACGGAAGACCGTTTAGGTAGGCATCGAAGTCTACCGAGTCCAATCCATCGCTCCTCGCAAACAGTTCGGCGAAGTGCCACTGAAAACCCGCACACTTCTGCTCGTAATCGGATAGCACCCGCCCACCATGGTCCGTCAAAAACAGAAGTGTGGCCCTGTTTCTACCTTGAGCCTCCGTCACCCGTGTCCAACTAACATTTTTCAGAGCACGCACCCTAGCACGAACAACGCATCCCTCGTGCTTTGCGTCGAAAAAGTGGTCAAGGGCCATTCTCACCGCGAGCACGTCGTGAGCGATGCTTTTTCTGTTCGCCTCTTCTAAACGGTCGACTAGTTCCTACTCTAATTTATTTTTCTCTATCTTTGCTAAATCTTTGCTAAATCTGATGGATTCTGCTCTAATTTTTCTTTTTTGGGAAACCCACCACCTGTTATCAATAATTGCCCCCGTCAATTCCCGCATAACTAATTCGTAGATCCGGTCTCTGAAATCTGTTCGTACCGCGAAGGATACATTCAGTTTCCAGTACCCTGGACCTAAGTTGACTGAGAATAACACAAACTTGTGGTCTGTGTAGATAATGTTGGGGAATGGATGAATGTAGATGAAGATACAGCTACTGTTCATCATTATACTGATTCAGACATTGTGCAGATAGTTGTAAGTCCACAGCAACAAGCCAGTAGAGGAGAAAGCAGTGATGAAAATGATGAAAATATAGCAGAAAGAGTCTCTATTGATAAGTTAATTCAGTTGACAAGTAAACTGCTAAAAGGTCTATAGCAACGCAGTTTTGTAAGTGAACAAGAAATAGTGAACGTTTACATGCTGCAGGATAAACTAATCAAAGAAAAGCCGAAATATATGAAACAGCTCAGCTTACAAGATATATAAAAAAGAATAGCTAAAAAGCCTGCAACAGAAGAGTCACCACTTGAAAATCCATTGCCTTCAGCATCTGCTTACCCAGATGTGTTACCAACGTCATCATCAGTTCTTGATAGAAGATGGGAATCCCGACAACCCTTCACCTAAAGACGATGATAATCCTGACAGCCCTTCACCTCAAGACATGTAAATGTGCTTAGTTGCAAATTTCAGCTCTTCACTTTAGAAGCGGCAGTGATAAACTTTCTTGTGTAAGTCAAAAGAATTACCGGTCACATTTAGTTTATCTGTGCTTCATTAAAATTTCATTTGATTTTCATTTAATGTTGTTTTTTTCTTTACTAACCAACTTGTACTGATTTACGGGGTATTTTAAATGTAGGAGAGGAGGTTAGCTGTTGGATTAAGTGTATTCTAACCTAAGAACTCCGTGATCCGGCAAAATCACTAATCCGGCACCCTACAGGTCACAAATGGTGCCGGATTAGTGATGGTCGACTGTATTATATTAATTTCTTGAAAGTGTCAATCAATTATCAGAGGTATCAGTCAAAACGAAGAAAGTAGTAAATACGATACAATTGGGAAATAAACTCAAGTCGCAGTTTTGGCTGGCTGGGAATTTACCTTCTCTTTTATTTACAGAGCTCACTGGACGTTACAACACCTCCCCCCAAATGAATTCTTTTTTAGGCAAAAAACCACAAATTTATAGAGTAAAATACAGAGAATATATGACTGATTAGGTATTAATAAACGCGGTCTTACTCTGGTTTATCAACACCTAAAATATATACAATCACATGAATTCACTTAGGATGAATTGCTTTAAAAAGATGCTGATAATATTCAGTTGGTCAGAGAATGCTGATTCATTCAGAATTGTTGCATCCAAATCATCCAGAATATGTTCCAAGTTGAGCTTCTAAAACATAGGCGAAAACAAAGAATATATATATATATATTTTTTTAAGAATATAGAAAGTATCAGGGAAAGTAACATAGCCTATAGCCTCCTGCTTGAAAATCTGTGCTCTTATGCAAAATTTCAGCTACTTGGGTGCAAAACTGTGGCCTACAACTTTGAACATACATACATACATACATACAAACATACATACATACATACATACGAACATTCACTTTTATATATTAAGATATGAGTGTCAAGGTTTCTCATGGGCACAAATTGATGTAAAACGCGAAATAAAATGGCTACAGCTGCTAATGTGTAAGATATGTACGATGAATAAAAAACCTCATCGTGGACTCGTCAGGTTGCCGGGAACCAAATCCACAAATTATCTCATTCTCTGTCCCGAATGGGGAAAAAGATAAAATAAAATTTAAAAAAAAAAAAAAATGAATGAAATTGGGAAAATTTCGAAGAAATCACAAAAAAATGAAAAGCTAGTTATCGCAATTACATGTAACTCTCAAATTTACATCAATAAATAATATCTAGTTTGTTTTACTTATTTTACCAACAAAGTCGTAAAGCTTACACGTTATGTTTTGAAACAATATCGCTTTGTTTTGTATATTCTCTTTTCCTTAATTTATTCACTTAATTATATTTCTTTTTTAAAATTTTACCTTTCATGTTTTATTATTTTGTTTTCTTCTTTTCAAAATTTTACTTCTACAAGGATTCTTCTTTTAATGTGTATCAATAGTATCCTGTCGCCATATTACAAACGTTTGGATGAATTAGTGTTTATTCCCATATAAATTTTTTAGGAGGCTAATTTAGTTATTTTATTTTAGTACATTTTCATCTATTTATTTAGCTGTGTCTATCTATTTCTTATTCTTTACTGGCATCTTATTCTATCCAATCCTCACTGAATAAATGGTGTCTATTTTTTTTTTTTTTTCATTGTTCAATATCAACAAGGGTATATAATACAAACGTTTGGCGGCAAAAAAACAAAAACAAAACTTAGTTAGCTTAAACTGGATAAATAACATCGATGAAAAAAAATTTAAACTATAATTTAATCTTTAATAACACACCCAAACTGAACGATTTTTCTCTCGATTTTTTTTCCATTCTATATACACACACACACACACACACACACACACACACACACACACACACACACACACACACACACACAAACACACGCACACA
>JAOPJM010001291.1:34521198-34538423 GCA_027124095.1 Muusoctopus leioderma
TGTGTTTGTAAAATAATATACGAAGGAAAAAGAATATATGTGTTAGTGTGTGTGTGTTTAAAAATATATGTGTCATGGCGACGTGGCAGGGCGAAACTTCAGACACCAAATTCCCACAAACTGCCGTAAGAAAAGTCACACAAATAGTCAGCACACTGGGTACATTCCCTATCTGTTACTTGAGGTAAAAAGCTATCTGTTACTTGAGGTAAAAAGTTGACAATAAAGGAGAGTATAAAGTTTGACTAGAGTCGAAGAGAAAAATAGTTCGAATATATTGCCGAGTCAGCTGACCAGAGCGACACCGGTTAGCAACATTTATTACCTATCCCATGACCAAAATATCCTAGCTTCTGTCTGTTTACATACTGTAATGGCCAATCACTTGGAATGTTCAGCTCCTCTCTGATGTCATCATTTCTGCGTTGCCTCACCCAGGGGACTCTTGGTATTGTTTAGTAGCACATATTCTCGAAAGCAGTGAGTTTTGTTTGTTTTAATATTCTCAAAAATAGAATCTTCCCTCTCTCTCCCTCAGTGTTTCCATTGGTTGACATCTGGTCCTACTTCAATTTCATGAAACCTGCTAAATGAGGCTTAGATAGGTTTTAAAAAAAAAATTTTTTTTAGTTATGCTCATCACATTTCAGGCTAACATTGGTAACTATATACCGTATAGTCACTTGTTTCCTTCCTTTTTTTAATGTATCTGCAAATTGCTGAGAATTTGTATAGCTTGGTGTGTGTGTGTGTGTATGCAGTGATTAGATATCTTTGCAGCTCACTTACTTTCGAAGTTAGTAGTCTTTCTATCCACCTGCTGTTTCCTTTTTTTGCTTGCTTGTTTGGTCTTTCAGAAAATAAAAATGGATTCATCTTGATGATATGATAGTTTAATAATATGATTTCTTCAAGGTGTTGGAGTTTATAACTTTATCTGTTCTCTAACTTATCTATGTTATATACCAAGGAAACTGTTTGTGGATCTTATTTTCATCAGGTTTTGGCAGTCGTTAGCATGTTAGACAGTGCCTTGTAGAATTCGTTCCAGTTCACTGCGCCCTGAGTTCAAATCCCACCAAGGTCAATTTTGCTTTTCATCCCACCAAGGTCAATTTTGCTTTTCATCCTTTCAGGCTATATAAAGTACCAGTCTAGGGTGGTGGACTGGCAGAATTTATTAGAGCATTGGACGAGATGCCTCGCGGTATTTATTCCAGCTCTTTGCGTTCTGAGTTCAAATCGCGCTGTGGCCTACTTGGGTGGTAGATTTAATCCATTGCTTTGTTTAACACCACCACTTGGCCCCTGGGTGCCTTTAGTGGAGTCGACTCTGTTGCAACCATTTGGGCCAGGTCTCCAGTCTGACGATACCTTCCTCCATCCCACCAGTCTCGGAGGACCTGAATAAATGGGTGATGGGCACTGCCTTCCCTCCTGACTAAGCAGTATAAAAAAAGAATGTAAGAGATGTGAACTCAATACTGGCTATTGGTCCATATCCTTGACAAGGTCAGCAGCTTCATTAAATCTAACATTGCATCTGGTTAGATCCAAATTAACTTCTGAAATGTGTGTCTTTCACAAAGCTCCTTCAGTATAAGGCGGCTCTGTTGTCTTATTTTTGTGATTCAAAAGAGTGGCCAGTGGTATATTTGGTCTTCTCAAAGCATGTCCAATCAGCATATTACATTCAAAAAGATTAATTCTATCAGCTGAGAAAATCTGTATTCTTGCCGTTCATCTTAGCATGGTGCTATGTTATTGTGACATTTATATCACTTGAGGCCATCAACATGTGTTCTTGATATACCTGATGACTTATAAACTTTGTTCTTGCGTTTCAACCTAACCCACAGATGTCTTTTGAACAGTATAGTGCTAAGTTCAAGTGTAAGGCAGCAATTGGAAAAGTATTTTTAAGGGCTGAGAGGTTGTTGACAGTGTAAAAAGATTTCACATCCATAGTGAAGAGAAGTGTGAATGGTCTGGTTGGGGAGGTGTGGTTTGTATTGTCACAGTTTCTGAAAATTTACCACTCTCAGATGGTAAATCTTTGGAGTATTTGATGGGATGGTGGGTGTAGATGGATGAAGAAGGTTGGATATTAAATTGATGTAGTTTCAGTATTTTGTGGTATTGAAAATGTTAATTTTTCCTGTTTAGTTGTGTGTAACCAGAGCAGAGGGGTAAAAGATAGAAAGAACATTGTGAAACTGAATATTGCCATTGTCTCTTTTAAAACCTTAGTTCGAAACATTGTCTCCTGTGCCTTTCCCAGCTGTTACCACTTGCTCCGGTCTTGTGCTTTTCTCCACTATCTTGATCTGAATTGTCAAGATTATCTCACTATTTGGTCCATTGATAACCATGGCTTTGTTTGTAGTTTCTGGGGGCCCAGTTGGTTAACCTCGAGATTCATCTGTTGTCTGTCATTCTCGTCACGTGGCATACCCAGTTCCACTTCAATTTGTTTATGTCATTGAGAATGTGGTAGTGGCTTGTTTGCTTCTGTATACACTGCGCTATACTCATGTCCCTCCTTGTGATATTGAGTATAACGTGAGCTCATTGCATTGTTCTTAGTTTGCAGTTGAGCTTGTCAGATCTGAGGTCTCTGAACCATATGTGACTGTTGGTAGTATGCATTCATTGAATATTCTTCTTTTCAGAATCATGGCGATATTAGACTTTAAGATGGAGCTAGCTTGGTCTTTCTCTGTCATATCCAAATACAAGGGTAGCGTGTTTCCTTCCATATATAGCAGCATGAAGCTCACAATGTTGATGATCCCCTGCAGTTTAGCTAACCTCACTTTCTTCAACCAAGCAACTAGGTCTCCTTCACCATTAAAGGACCTCACGACCTCACTACCAATCCAAACGTTACTTGACACGTTTGTCTTAGTATTCATATTTGAAGTACTTCTGCTGTTTGCTGAAATAGCTTGTAGATTAAACAGGTGAATGACAAAAACGGAAACTTAGCTGTTACAGACGATCTAACCAAATAGATTCAATGGCATATACACAGGAATAACAAAAATGGATTCATTTTATGTTTGACTTGTTCCCTCTCAACTCAAGATCTCACCCTGTTCTTGATGGCCACAAGATGTGACAATTGGACACTTTTCGCATGTCTCTCGCACCTGACATGCACGCATACACATCCAAGATGTCCTGAGAGCCTTCGATCGTTGCTCACAACTGGCACACACATGGGAGATCAGCTGGAGCCCACGCTTGCTCGTGTCACTTCCACTGCCTACTTGTCTCCCCTTACCATACCCACTCTCCATAACTGTCGCTTACATCAGTCATGTGGAGGCCAACCGTTTTGCTTGAGTTATTGAGTTTGTTGAGTATTTCCTGTGATTGGTCCTGGCTTCTGGCAAAATCAGGATATCATTAGCAAATCTCAAATGAGTCGAGTATTAAATTATCAATCTTAATAATTACCTGTCTTGATGTGCATCAGATAGGTAATGGTTAGAGTTCAGAGAAAATATAGAGTGCAGTTGAAACCATGAAGAATAACATTGAAAATAGAGACAACAACCAAGAAATTGTATGTAGCTACAAAGTTAGAAACTAAATGTAAAGCTATGTAGCTGCAACTGGAAGAAAATAGAAGTAATAATTTGTTGAACAGGAGCAAATGACAGTGAAAGAGAATAAAAAAAAAAAAAGGTGAGAAGGAAAGAGAGGAAGAGAGAGAGAAGGAGGAACAGGAGCAAAAGAGTAAGAAAGGTGAAAATGAGAGACAGATAGAGAAAGAGTGACAGAGAGAGAGAAAGAGTAACAGATAAATTTTTTTTGACATTGGGTAAAGTTGAAGACTAGAATTGATGACTGGTTTTTGGTACCAGTCCTTCCCTCGTTTTATAGTGGGTGGTCCCATGTCACGCCACATAGCGACGCGCACTCGGATCTTAGTTGGCTATTAGTAACTCCCGTCTCCCGGTCAGGGCACATCAATCTACAAGCCGGACCCACCCGCGGTAATGGCATCCCGGCCAGATGGCAGCTAATTAGAGCGAGCGATGAGTGGGACATGATGATCTCAGGACGCGAATGCCTTGCGCCAGCCGCAACGATAAGCGTGCTCAACAAAAAAAAAAAAAAAAAGTGTACGAAACGTACAAATAATAAAGGTGTACGGAAAAAGAATACTGGGCTAAAAAAAATAAAATATAAAAAAAGGAAGCAGAGCGACCGTCACCCTGTACGGCTCTGTCAGTCTTTCAGCATGCTCAGAGTTGATAGCATAAACAGCCGGCACAAGCGCCTCCTGAAATCGCCGTCACTTAGATGCAGCGCCGTCAAGGCTCGGTCAGCCGCCCCCAACAGGCAGGCCATGCACCTCGACCTGTCCACCTTTAGCCCCCAACAGGCAGGCCATGCACCTCGACCTGTCCACCTTTAGCCCCCCCGCACTGCAATCAGGGGACGGTACTTCCTCACCTTTTCGGAAGCTGCGTCTCTCAGAGCATCACCCTGCTCCTACCTTACCGTGACGTCGATTACCACGGTTGTGTCTGACTTCTTCATGACCAGGTCAGGGATCAGACGTATCTCGTTGACACGGAAGGATGGTTCAATGCCCACCACCCAACCGTGCCGTGCGCTTTCATCCGCAATCAGTTGGCAGATCTTATTATGCCTGGCCAATCGCTCCCTCTTGAGCTTCGGACATTGGCCGCTGATGTGGGAAACTGTCTCTGTCGCAGCTCCATAGCGCCTACGGGCTCGTGGTCCTCGACCTCCTCGGGTCAGAAACTCACGAGTAGGAAATGTGTTGGATCGCAACTTGAGGCATGCCAAGTAGCTCTCCTCCGACATCCCACCCGGCCGCGACAACCATGCGTTCCCGTATTGGTCATCGCGGAAAGATTTGGCACACTGGCCCTGCACCGGCAGGGACTCCCAGGCTAGGGAGTGGTCCCGCCGGAACATGGGGGTGTACCCGGTCTGGTCTGGCCGAATCGGTGGCAAGCCGTATTTCAGCGCTATGTCGCTATTATGTGTGGCTAGCCCTATCGCTTTAGACAGTATGCGCACTGTGTCATATCCCGAACAGAGCAGGCGTAGATTGCGCCGAATCATACTGGAGGGTATCGACTCCGTCAAGCAGACGAGCCTCAACCCTCCGTCGCACCTGCTACTGTATAGGAACGAGTTCGCAGTCGACTCGTGCAGATGAAGTATCCTTCGGGTCCCCTGGCGGATTGTCGTGTCTAGCGTCAGAAGCGTATCCTGAGACGGCAGTACCTGCGACAGACCGTAAAACAGTCTGGGTAGGTAAAACTGTTGCAGAAGGTGGAGTTTCTGCTGGGGCTTCAGTGGAGCTCTGCACAAGAGATCCAAGTGCAGAGACACCTGCTCCACCGAAATATACGCTTCGTCACTCCAGGGACCTAACCTGACCCCGAGATAGGAAACTTTCTCTGCCGGGCCGACCTATGGAAGCGGAACACCATCGATTACCGGCGTGGCGCCAGTGTTTACCAGGAAGGTACGCCCCTTCGCCGTTATTGAGAATGTGGCGCACTTGGCCACGTTGACCGAGAAGCCCACTTCGCGGTAGAACTGCATGCAGCAGTCCACTGACCTCTGCAGCTTCTCCACGGAGTCGGCCACCAGGGCATTGTCGTCCGCATATGCCAGACACCCAATACTCGCTTCATCTACCTTTATTCCACAGTCGTTGGATAGAACATCCATTAACGGATCTGTGGCAATATTGAAGAGGAGGGGCGAGAGAGCGTCCCCCTGCCGAACACTTCGCAGGATCTCGATGGGGCCGCTCGACTCAGCTCGAACCGAGAATTTTGTGGTGCAGCCCTCGTATAGACCCCTGACCACCTTGACCATGTGGTCATGAAAGCCCAGCCTTCTCATGCCCGCAAACACGAGTGAATGCGACACCGTGTCGAAGGCCTTCACCAAGTCTAAAAAGGCTATGTCCAACAGCTTAATCCTCGATCCCACTGGCCTCCCCATGCTGCGATGTATAAGCTGGCGCAGCAAGAACAAGTTCTCGCTGCACCCATCAGAATTTATGAACCCATGTTGCGCTGGGTTCAGGGGAGTTACCTGGAGCATACGAGAGGCAAGCACTTTGCTGTACAGACGATAGATAGCGGAACATATCGTCAAAGGTCGCCAATCGGACAGGTCATTCGGACTCCTCTTTTTTCGGGAGGAAGACCGACCTGCCAAGCTTCAAGACATTGAGAACCTTCCCAGCCAGTAACATGCAGTTAAATACATTCGTGAGTACTGCAGGGTCCATTCATTTCACCTGCCGTGGGGTGATTCCATCCGGTCTGGTGCCGAGGCGGACTTCATACACCGACGTGCACCAACAACCTCCATCGTGAACGGCTTTAATAGCGGCTCGTTGTCCACCATGGCTGAGGCAGGGTACGCGCTCAAGTCCACCTCCGTCCCCACCTGAGAGAACCTCTCCCTGAACGTCTCATCGATCACGCTCATGGGGACGAGGCACTCCTCCCACTTGTCCTCGCGAAGCACCTCTGCAAGGAGCTTCTTCCTATTCCGGTCGAATAAATCCTGGTATCGCTCGTACGTCACCCTTCGTTCGCGCTTACCAGGATTCTTATAGGGCCGATGAACCGGGATCACTCTTTCAGCACCTACGCGCTCATTCCGTGCGCTGCATTTGCGCATTTGCGCAATCCAAATGTCCACACTCCTAACAAGGTCGTCCCAGCATTCGCTCGTGCCCTCAGTACATAAGTCTTGAAGACGCTCGGCGAAGGTTGCAGACCACTCTGAGCGACCGGGTAGTGCTGCAACCCCGAACGAATTCCTCCATGCGACGGTGGAGGGCACTGCTTCGACCTTTTCTCTTTCTCCGGGTTTGGGTGGCTGCCGATCTGTCCCCTCAGACTCGGCAGCAGACCTCTCTTTCTTGAACTTAATGCGCTTCAGACCACTTCTCTTCGAGCTGATCTGCTTGAGGGTCTTTTCAGGCAGGAGCGGGGCCAGCGCCTCATTAACCCGGCGACATCCCGCCCTGGTGAGCTGTTCCTCTTTCGCTATCAGAATAGCCACCTCTTCTTCGGACCAGCAACCCCTGCCTGTGGGCCTACCAGGCAGTGTAGCCGCAGCACGCCTGGATTTCTTATTGGCCAGCTCTTGGCTATAGGAGTCAATCCTGCGCTGAGTCGCAAGCGCAGGATGCCTATGCCGTTCGTGCTGCGATCGACCTGTGGCCGTGCCGAATGCCCGGCCACACTCACTACATACAAAGTCGCGGTCCGATGGGGCGGGGACCTCGTCCGTCGTCCTGCCTGTGTGTTTTCCAGAGTGGCACCTTAGCGAATGCAGGTAACCACTCTCTCTGCCACACCCGCTGCACCTCCAGACTGGCCGATGGTTGTGCCTGTACAGCAGCTGTTCACCCCAACTCGACGGAGATGAAAAGTGTCGTGGACAGAATGGACAACGCAGCAACACATCCGTGCATGGTATCTCCAGGGAAGCGTCAACCACGACTGGGCCATAGGGCTCCAACTCAGCGTCGGCATAATCTACAATTGTTCATCATAAAGGTTTCGTACGTACTTAGTTCCCCAAAGTGAACGGACCTGACGGATATGGTTGAACCTACCGAGACCTTCGCCACCGAAATAACGCCTCGACCCTGACTAGCCCCGACTCGCGCGTGATTTGAACCAATCAGGCTTGGTAAAACATTCGAGGCACCCCTTGGCCGGTGCACTCTTCGGGACACACGTTAGTGTTCCCTTCGAGGCACCCCTTGGATGGTGCACTCTCCTGCCTAGCTCCACCTCGAACGCGACACGACCAATCAGGCGGGCGTTAACGGACACGCGTTGATCTCATCCGTATACCTCCGAACACGGGTTAAGCTCTCTTACCCCGACACGGTGACGTACTATTAAGTCATAGTTACTCCCGCCGTTTACCCGCGCTTGGTTGAATTTCTTCACTTTGACATTCAGAGCACTGGGCAGAAATCACATCGCGTCTATGCGGCTCGGCCGGCTACGCGATGCTCTGTTTTAATTAGACAGTCGGATTCTCCCGGTCCGTACCAGTTCCGAGTCGACCGTTCGCCGCCGGCCGAACGCCTGCCGCGCGTCGTAAGTTTTCAGTGGAAGCGACGCTCGCGGAAGAGCGCCGCCGTACCGAATAAACCGACTCCCGATAAGTCCGAAGCCGTGTCGCTCCAGTGTCCCGGGTTTGGAGCCGTGTTGTTCGCGCCCACCACGCACCGACCGCCGAAAACCACATGTCGTGAGCAGGTCGCCGCCGACAAGGACCCGGGCTTCTCGCGAATTCCAAGCCCTTAGCGCCGCGCGCGGCGACCGCCGACACACGCAGCAGCGCAGCCGTCGTTTAAACCGCCGTCCCCGCTACAGCAGGACGTGCACGCCCGCGAAGACGACGCGCGCCCTAAAACGCCGCAGCAACGACCGCATCCACGCCGGCACACTGACGGCAGAGAACCGCGCGAGCAGGCAAAGAACGCGCGACCAAAGCCAACGACCACGAACGCCCGCCGCCAACACAACGGCGGCCAGACGTCGAGTCCGACGCCAACGCTACAGCCCCGTACCGGTTCACCGCTTCGCGTACAGACATGTTCCTACACCTGCCGCCCCGCGCGAGCGACGCAACAGTTGCGCGGTGACACACACGGCCCGACCGACCCGGTCCTCGGAACCAATCCTTCTTCCGAAGGTACGGATCCATTTTGCCGACTTCCCTTACCTACATTGGCGCTTTCGACGAGAGGCTGTACACCTTGGAGACCTGCTGCGGATGGTGGATACGGACCGACACGAGAGCTGCGAATCGTTACGGACCCGGATTTTCTAGGGCCGCCGAGAGCGCACCGGACGCCGCCTGAGACGCGGCACTCTACAGGTACCATATCCGTATCTCCGGTCGAGCCGATTCCACGGACGCGGTCCTTTACGAAGAAGAGAGGACTCTTCTCGGGGCTCGCGGCAACGTCTCCGGGCTCGCTTGCGTTGCCGCTGCTTCGCCCGATCGCCGGCTTCGACGACGCGCGCAAAACGAGTTGCACGCACGCCGCAAGCCCACCGCCGGGCGGACACTCTCCGAGTTCGGGTTCGGGAATATTAACCCGATTCCCTTTCGATGCAAGGCCGGCCGCTGCTTGCTGCGTCACAGAGTTCAACAGTTAACACGACGGATCCGGCGCCTTTCGTACAAGCTTTCGCCCGCATCTTAGGACCGACTGACTCGTGCTCGACCGCCGTTGGCACGGAATTCTTCTCCACTTCGGTCTTCGAAGGTCTCGTTCGAATATTTGCTACTACCACCGAGATCTGCACCCGCGGTCGGCTTCACCCGGGCTTGCGCCCGCGGCTTCACCAGGGCTGGCGCCCGCGGCTTCCATGCTGGCCGCGGCGCCCTCCTACTCGACCAGGCATCGAAAAGTCGCCGGCGTGACGCTTCTACCGCCTGGCCGGTCCGGCATCGGTCGCTCGCTCCAGCGCCATCCATTTTCGGGGCCGGTCGATTCGGCAAGTGTCTTTACCATAGCCTCGGGTCGAGCCGAACATTGTGAGTGAAACTGGGTAGATGGAAACTGTATGGAAGCCCGTTGGATGGATTGTACCTGTAAACTCAAAGGTCCACCCTTGTCACACTGTCACGCACATTCTGCCCGAGAATTACGTTAAGGTTACGTGTCTGTGGAATGCTCAGCTGCTGCACACGTTAATTCAATGAGTAGGCCGTTCCGTTGATTGAACAATGGAACACTCAGTCAAAACCGAAGGAGAATCCAACCTGCTTCTCCTCTTTATTTCTACGATGTTCTTTTTCAAACAGTTCTGCAGCAGTCGAGATGGTTTGACACCGGAGTTTGCGATTTGCTGCTTGTTCTTCCCAGATTTTGAGATTAATGTTAGTTTTCTTCATAGTCTGTTTGGTTTGATCTTTGTAACGTCGCAGAGGAAAGTCGCGGGGTTCTTTTCCAGTGCTGAGTTCGCTGTGGAGGACGTAACGGGGAAGCCTGGTGTTACTCATACGGTGCGGATGGTCTGTCCATCTGAAGCAATTTTTGATGATGGTGGCTTCGATGCTGTTGGCTTGAGCTGTTGATGACGTAGTCTTCCTATTTGATGTCCATGATAGACAGAGTAAAAGCTTCGATCAATTTCATTTAATTTATATTTTCAAAAATTAATAAGCACTCGAGAAAATAACGTACAAAGGTAACCGATCGGCAATACAAGGAAAGGTGCCGCGACAGAGGTTCTACACACGTCAAGGAACCATCGGCCCACGCAACAATGCGATGCGGCCTGGCTACATCCACACTCCCAAACTGAAAGGAGTGTCCTAGGTTACGCATTCCCATCTGGTACCTTAGTTTATGTTTTTGAATGCCGGCATTTCATGAACCGGCAGTGCGCCTTATATTTATAGTCCTACGACGGACTAGATGCCGAAGTATCTACCGCACTGAAGGGATCGATGTCTGTTTGATCGATCTTAAACGTCTAGGATATTAACGCATCAGGCACAGTTATCTTTCCTCTTCAAGATTCCCGAGATGATAGTAGTAAACCAAACTCTGCTGCCTCCCCCACACACAAGTCTTAAGTACCAACACATAGTAGAGAAGCAAGGAGTGCCTTTGTTTAAAGGTCAGTTACGACTCTACTGTTCACGCCTACCGTCACGTAGGTAGGGTTTTGTTAGACCCACAAAGTTGGTTAACGAAAATTAACACGTGGAGATGGCTTAACTTAGGGTCCACGTTTTCAGCATTTGCTATTGACATGGTCAATTGTCTCCACAAACTAGCTCCCCCAGATGGCAAAGGAGCACACTGGTGCAGTACTTGACGGTCCGATTCGATTCTCAATTTTTGCGTATGCAGGAATATTTCCCCAGTTCAGCCCTGATTGAGGAAAACCATTGTGAAAGGCATTCTAACCCCGTCCTTTTAAGGCAAAATGTATCCTAGGCATTATCTTATGTCTCTTTTTATAAAATAGTTAACGTACATTATAACACTCTGAAGCAGTCAATTTTCAAAAATATTGCTTGACGGTCTTCTGTTGAAAAATGTCACAGGAGATAAACGATTTCACTAAGAATGATGTGTGCGCGCGCGCGCACGCACACACACACACACACACACACACACACACACACACACACACACACACATACACACACACACACACACACTAACATATATTGGGTTTAACAAACGAGAGAAAGGGATACTCAATATATGTTATACTGTATATTTATTTGTACGAAGCTAGTGATTCACATCGTCGCTACTTCAATGTGGAGAATCCCGTTCAGGTTAAGGAGTTTACTTTTTTTTGTGTCGAGTATTCTGTTAAGCTACCTAAGTATACCGATAATGCACCAATACTGACTCAGTGAGGCTATTGATTTTAATACTTTTGTTTCGATAGTTCAGCTCTGGCTTATAATACATTTATAATACGACGATAATACATTGTTGCGATGACTTCATTCATTTTGCAGTGCTGAATGCCATTATTTTTATCAACTGTTCAGGTATGCATCGTTCTGTTCGAGTTCTTTTATGACGGGTTTTTCGTTCATCTGGATGTTTTCAGACTTAACAGTTCTTAGCCCGTTTTAATACTACGACAAATCACTTTTCAATTTGACGTCATTACTTTTCGGTTTCGCGCCGTGAAATGTCTCAAAGGTGCTGTTCTAGAGGTAATCCATGTACAGGATATGGCTGATGAGACGGTTATTCTCGAACGTAAATCCTTCTATCGCTGTTTAACCTCAAATCGGCTTTGATCAAACAGACCTATCAGGTTAACTTTGCTTTCATTCTTCCGGGGTTGATAAAATACCAGTTAAATATTGGTGTCGATATAATCGGCTTTTCCCTTCCTCCCAAGTTTTTTGCTTTGTGCCGATATTAGAAACAATTATTATAACACAAAACTTTAAAAAAAAGATTTGCCAGCATTATTTGCTAAAGGGTGTCGCTGGATCGAGACGAACTCCCGGAAAAGAAGGGTATGAGGAATGTATGTTACGAAGAACAATGTCCCCTTGCCTTTGGAATGCATTGAAGAACTGGCAAGGAAGAAAATGACGTATTTCTGTCTTCTTATAAACGGAGAGGGCTTCTTTATGCTGTCGAAAACAAAAACTAGCGGTAGTCCTGGCGGATGTGTTGATCAGTATCTCCTCCATCGAGCGGGGTAGAGACTACGTAACTGTATGCATACTATTTAAATCTCAGGACGAGGCGAAAACGCAGGTTAAGCTAGTGCGTTACACACCTGCCCAGAGGCTCGTGCTACAATACTTAGAAACATAAGGATGGTGATGAGGGATATTGGCGATGGCGTTGACTCTTCGCTCGTCGTCAGTTTTGTGGTACAGTTCCGGTTGAGGGTAAGTGCCGAGGCAACTAGGAACAATGCATAGTCAGATGGGGTCACTAGGAATGTGCAAGTCCTAATGGTCCCCGAAGAGCACTGAGCCATTCTGGAGCTATGCCCATCATGTGTACAGAAAGAATAGCCATGAGACTAGTGGTGAATGACAGAAGACTCAGTTGCAATACGTGTGGCAGTAAGGGGATGAAGGAGCTCGAAAGACAGAGAAAGAGAGAGCAGCAGAGGCTGCAACAACAACAACAGGAATTCAGCCAGGAAGCCAACGGCCAGAAAGTTGAAGATAAAGAAGCCGAGTTCCCCATCCTAGAAGTACCATCACATCGTCTTGCAGCGATGGATAAAAACGGGGACTGGAGAAGGGTGGCAAGCTGTCAGGATGAGCGGAAATAGAGAAGAAAAAAATACAAGTAGAGGAAAAACAAAGTATAAAACCGGTGAAGGGAAGCACACCTCGCCCTTGATGACATGAAATATATAGTCCTGCGAATAAGGAGGTTCTGAGAGCAAACGTGGACATTCTGAAATGTAATAATGAGGCCGATATGCTGAGTCAGGAGAAAGAAATAGAGTAGTAGATTAAGAGACATTCAAACGACGAGATGTGGTTGGAGATAACACCAACGGTCTATCGACCATAAAACAGGAATTCCCGGAATACGTTGGATACTTTTTGTCCCGTGCAACGCAGAAAATGCTCACGGGCGCCTTATAAACATAGGCATAATTTGACAAGCGGAAACGCAAACTTATACGACATTAACAAAAGCACCACCACCAACAGCCGGAACTGATTCTTTGTTTGTGTTGCAAGTAAAAAAACAAAATGCTAGACATCGGTCAACTCCAGATAAAGTAAAAATCCCGGAAGAAGTATGTCACAAAAGAGAATGCCTCTTTGCCGAAGAACTAATCCAAGAAAGTGTGAGGAGGAAGGTGGCATTTATTTTTCATATGTTCTCGAAAGAGGAGTTGGATTGAAACCATGGCTGATATGAAGCAGGACGTATGTCCGGTGCAGGGAATATGGTGTGTCTGTTTATTAAGGCCAAGGATCAGACGACGAGGTAGTCAGCGCTGGTGCCCCACTCCTCTGCTCACAGACTGGTACTACAGTCCATGGGGAAAACAAATACGAGGGACATGACCAGAGATATTGGAAGTGATGGTAGCACTTACCTTGTCGTCACATTTGCTGCACAGTACAGGAGGTGGCGCACGCGCAAGTGACTCACAACAATATGTGGTCGGGTGGGGTCTGTATGGACATCTAGGTCTTGATGACCTCCGCTTACCACAACGTTATCCTGGAGTTGAGGAATCGGAGAGGAGGTCAATCAGACATGTAGTGCAAGGCAGAAGGCTTAGTTGTAGTTGTAAAATCTACTACAGGGCCTTCTGCTTAGAAGAAAAAGAAAAAGAAAAAGAAAAAGACAAAATGAGGGTGGCACACAGCAGCAGAGGCAGAAGTAACGACAAGAGCAGACCACAGAAGTGAAGAATATGGCTGCTGCTACTGTTGCTGTTTCCAGAGCAGCACCGGTCGCAGCTCAGAGTAGAAGAAAAATGAAATCAGCTCGTCTTCAGTGCTACGGGCTCCAGGGGCCGACAAAAATGTAGGGCGTCGGGAAGCCAAAGAGTGTACTTCTCCAGCAGAAGACCGACTAGAGGCTACGAGTATCTGCTCCACATTATCGACTTGCAATGATGAGAAAGACATAAGAGACTGGAGAAGCGAGGCAAAATATCGGGGACAGTAAGAAAAAAAAGGGGAGGGAAGAAAGAGTGAGCCCAGACTAAAGACAAGTAAGAGGCTAGACGTCCCTCACGAAGAGGCGCAAACATCCCTGGAGTGCCTGGTTCTTATAGTTATCCGAATAAGCAGCGAAAATGTGATGGAAATGCCTAATGAGCTGAAAGTAAACGAGGGAAATAATGAGCTGGCTGAGGAGGATCTGGGAGAGGATTATATCGAACGGAAAAATGACTGTTGGTAAAAACAACACCACAAATCCATATAAAACTAACCGAAACCGTCACCATAGGATGTGAGAGGCTTTATGGTTCACTGAAACTCGATGATAAAATACGGGCAAATTCGGAGGACTCAGGTTGCTGCAGTTGATCGGGGCGGAAGGTGGTCAGAGCTGTGGAAAGTCCTGATCTTACTGAGGTAGTGGCTGCTCACTCTTGTATAGATGGGTGGCCTTTATTTGTATTTCTTTTGTGTATCGAAATCATAACCTATTTTAATATGTTGTATTACGTTTTCCCCACCTCCTGTTTATTATATATATATATATGCAACCCCACATATATTGTAACTCTTTCTGTATGACATGTTTCCTATAGTATGCTTCTACACTTGTGGCCAGTAAATAAGGGATTGTTGTTGTTGTTGTTGTTGTTGTATTACTTTCTGAAAAATGTGCTTATATTTTTACCAACAAAGGGCTTCGAGATATTTGAAGGTCCACCTCATTAAACTGGGGTTGAAAAGAAGATTCACCATTATATATGTTTAATATGTAACAATATCTTTGCAAACATCCATTTTGGTTCAATATTTCCACCTAAAGGTGGGAACAGCGAATACGCCTCCAAAATTAAAAAAAAAAAATACGGATTAAAAAATGGTAAACAGAAAATAATGACAAATACACAAACAAACACGGTTATAAACATAAACACAGGCATTCACAATTTGAGAAGCGAAAACGCAAACTTAAATGATATTAACAAAAGCACCAACAAGGAGAAAGCATGGCGAAAGTATGTCACAAAAGACTATGTCTCCTTACCCGAGTAATTTATCCACGAAGACATATTTCTGTTTTTCATAAAGAAAAAAATGCAGGGGTTTTCCATATGTTCTCGAAATAGGACTGGAACAAGTCCTGGATGATGTGTGTGCTCATTCGGACATGGAAGGGCATATGGAAGTGTGTGCCTCGTTTTTTTATGACTGAGAAGAAGGTGAGGAGACAGGCAGAGCTTTCACTTCACAGACCTGCCTAATGAGGAAAAGATATACGAGGTTCATGGCCAGATATATTAGTTGTGACGTTGACCCTTGGTTTGTCGACACTTTCGCGGCACAGTACGGGCAGTTAGTGCATGTGGAAGTGACCCGCAACAATATGTACTCAGGTAAGGTCTATATGGACATCCAGGTCCTGGTGACCCTCGCTATCTTGGAGCTATGTCCCATTGAGGGAGTGGAGACGAAGTAAATCAGAGTGGTGGTGCAGGGCAGAAGGCCCAGTTGCTACATGTGTAGTAGTAAAGGTCAATAAAAGGTGTTCTGTCCAGAAAAAAAGGAAAGGACAAAATAAAACAGTGCATCGGACAGCAGTAGAGGCAGCAGCAACAACAATAGGAGGATCTAGCATAGGAACAGCCAGGATTAGGGACTACGAGCAACAGTACTATACCATTGTTCTTCAGCGCTGAGGAGATTGACTCTGGACAAGGGTGAGAAAATGTCGGGGACTGTAAGAAAAAATAAGAAGGGATAACATAAATAATGAGCCCAGACAAAAGGCAAGCCAGAGGCTGGATGTCTTTCACAAAGGGGTGCTCAATCTCCTGAAGTGCTTGGGCTTCACGTTTGACCCAATCAGTAGTGAAATACTATACAGAAAGGCTGAATTAGCAGAAAGAAAACGATTGTAATATTGTACCGATTGTGTAAGAGATGGGGTAAAATTATATCAAACACAGACTGTGGGTAAAACAACACCACATTTCTATATGCAGCTATCGAATCACTCACCATGGGATGTGTGATGTTTCGTGGTTCGCCCTAACTCGAAGATCCTCACAGGAAATTTCAAAGGACTCAGTTTGCAGAATGTGATCAGGGCGGAAAACTGTTAGAGGCGTGGGGTGCCCTTATCCTACCAGTCTTAATATATTGTATTACGTCTTTCCCCAATTTTCATATATATGTACACCCCCACATGTTTTAAACCCGTTTTGTATAACACAGATTCTATTGTATGTATCGATCCTTGTGGCCAAAAAAGAAACGAGTGTTATTATTGGCGAATTGGCAGAGTCGTTAGCACGTTGGACAGAATGCCTTGCAGTGTTCGTTCTGGCTCACTGCACTCTGAGCTCAAATCTCACCGAGGTCAGCTTTGCCGTTCATCCTTTCGGGTTCGGTAAACAAAGTATCAGTCAAGTACTGGGGTCGATTTAATCGACTTACCCCTCCCCTAAAAAAATTCTGGCCTCGTGCCAATATTAGAAAGAATTATTACTATTATTATTGTTATTGTTGTTGTTGTTGTTGTTGTTGTTGTGATAATGAGGATAAGGATGATGATGATGAGGAGAATATGGAGAAAGAAGTCGAGATGGGTAAGTACGATGATCACGACTACGATGGTCATGACAATTGGCATCTTGTTAACTGACATTAAAATCTATATCTGTAGTAGTATAAGCTGTAGTAGCAGTAGCCATTGTAGTCGTCGTTGTTTGGGGTTCCTATTCACCGATTTATGAAACAAATACAATGCCTGCTGGCTAAGGAAGCACAAAGAAGAGATGAATGTTTCACAGAACGTTTCAAACAAAAGAAAGAGATGGGCGTTATTAACCGTCCTTACTATTATGATGTACCACCATCGATATTGAGTCGTTAAATATAATTGTATTGTTACGCTGCTCTAGCGAATACACACCGACGTCACTGTGCAACGTTTATGATTGTACTTCAGAGAAACGCTTGAGCGGGAAATATTTTAACGATGTAAGACTGCTTACTATATA
>JAOPJM010001291.1:34588971-34599206 GCA_027124095.1 Muusoctopus leioderma
TTGATTGTAAGGTAACTTTTATATGTATCTGCATACACTTTGGAATTGTATACGAGCCTAGTATTCATTACATACACTTTGGAACTGTATGCGGACTAGCTGCTCGCTTATATTAGCTATTCGCTTATATATCTTATTAAAGTGGCGAATTGGCAGAGTCATTAGCATCTCAGATAGAATGCCTTGCAATATTCGTTCCAGCTCACTGCGCACTGGGTTCAAATCATGCCGAGGTCAACTTTATTTATCGACCCTAAAAGGCTGAAAGGCAAAGTACCAGTCCAGTACTAGGGTCGATTTCTCTATCTCTCTATCTATCTATATCTCTTAGAAAAATTGGTTGTGGTCAGACCTGGAGAGGGATGGGCCCTGCCAGGTTTTAAAATGCCCAAGACAACACCTCTACAACTCCACCAGGAGTTTAGGGCTGAAGGAAGGTATCTTATTCCTGGATATATACCAGACTGGATTTGAACAAGAAACCTTTATTTTTAAACTCAGAGTAATAATGAGGCCACTGATGTAAATATAATCTTGTCATAATCTTTTATTAAAAGAAAGAGAAATATTATATTGCACCTATGAATGGATGAAGTGTTTGTGTATGTGTGTTTGTGTGTGTATGTGTGTTTGTGTGTGCATGTGTGTGAACAAACATTTGGTATGGGTTACTCAAGTATCAATAAACCAAGTAATCTATAATAACAGCTTGCTTAAAATACTAGATAAGTTCCTTTGGCTAACGTGGAGTGTGAAGATGCTGCAAGTTGATATTGGCAGGTGATTAACATACTCGATTAGTGATTTAAAGTTCATGAATCACAAAGACTGCTACTGTAATTGCACTGTGGTCTTAAGTAATGCACAAGTCTTTTTGCTTAGGGGAAACTAACCAGAAATAGGTAGCACTAAACCGTCCACCCCACCTAACAAGCAGAAAGAATGCTTTGCATTTCGAAAAGCATCCAACTGTGTAAAAGTGAACTGATTAATCATCATTTTTATGTCTGTTTTTCCATGCTGACATGGGTTGTACACATTTTGCTTTTGGAACAGTATTCTACAGCCAGACACCCTTCCTGTCGCCAACCCTTACATATTTTTCTAAGTAAGGTAGCTTTTCCACGGATCTTCAGCCATTGAACCGCTAATCCACCAGCCTATTGTTTTTACGTGAGATGTAAAAAAACGAGTACCGGTAGCCAAGTGACATCAACAATGAAGACTTTGTGAAGACAAATGCAAACATGCACACATACATATATATATAGATGATGGGCTTCCATTCAATTTCTGTCTACCGATTTCACTCACAAGGCATTTGACAGCTCGAGGCTATAGTAGAAGACACTTGCCCGAGGTGCCACGCAGTGGGATAGATCCTAGAACCACGTGTTTACTAAGTGAACTTCTTAACCACACAGCCATGCCTATACCTAAGTAGAAAGGAATTGGTCAACCAGCTCATGGACTATGAGTATATATCTGCTACACTCATTTCATTACGTTTCTAGGGAATATACTTAATTCTATGTGCCTCAGTTCACCTAGCTGGAGAATAAGTACCAAAGTTTTCTTGAAAACATTACCATAAATAAACTAGTGTTCTATACAGGTGGAGATCTATTTCTTATTTGTTTAATGCTACCAGAGTTAAGTACTAGCCTGATGGGTCTTTGTGATTCATGAAAGGATGATGAACCAGCTATAAAAGAAAAATGGTCCAATTATTTATGCAAATGTCTAAATTTACAAAAGAAGTCAATCCATCTCTGCAAGAATAAATAATACAGATTTGTAAATGTTGAAGTTTATAAGTTGCTTACCAGGTTTCAGGTCCATACATAGATGACAAAAGTGGAACAAGAAAGTCAATTAAACTGATACTCATTCCCAAGAGAGCAACCGTAGTCAAGAAAGATGGCTCGAAATACCAGACTATGCTGAAATATTAAGAAAGAATATAGATTAGAAATTATCAGAATAAGTATTTTCATTCAGAAATATATCTTAAGACATAAAAAAGTAACAATTTTTTTTCAAAATTTCACATCATATAACATTTTTTCAATTTTTATGATTCATATGAAATTTTTGAAAGAGGTTTTTTTTTATACTGTGTATGTATTTGTGTTTTACTTTGAAGTCATAACATTTATTGAGGGCATGATGGTTGTAGCTTTGTGTCAGTTGTATGTGGTATTTTACTTCAGATGTATGGTGTTTTTATTTTGTGCTGAAAGAAAAAAAAATTGTGGGTGTGTAGATAAAAGTGTGACAACAAGTAGTTATTAATGAAAAAAGGAATAGTGCAGGAGTGGCGAGATAAGAGAACCCTAGGTGCACTAAAGTTGATAGAATGAGTGTCAATGAAAGAGAACTCCATCAACACATGCGACAATGGAGTCACCTGATAAGAAACTTCCATGCCACATTATTAATTAGTGGAGCCTATAGACCAGTAATGGTGAACCTATGACACGTGTGTAAGCAGTAACATGCCATGGGTTTTTAGATGGCATGCGATGGAATTTGAAAAAAAATCTCACGGCAATATCATGGTATAAAAAGCTTGCTAAATTTGACAAAGAATTTTAAAAGTTTAACATATTAGTCTCAATAAATTGTATTTTTCAGTAATATCTAATGATACAGCACCTTATATTAATAATCGCTTACAAATTACTGAATTAGTAATTTATCATTGGTCACTAATGCAAGCTAACACGATATGACAAGTGCATGGTTTTAGCTTTTTTTTTAATTCCTTTATTTTTTCCTGAATCCAATCACAATGGCATCAACTGCTAATAAAAAATTAAATTATCACAAAAAATGAAGTGGACAAAATTTTCAAAATTGGTAGACTTATCAATATGGCATTGCTGATAAGGGTGATACAATTCTTTGTATATTGTGTGAAGAACTAGTTGTAAGTAGAACTTGGAATGTAAAAACGGCAATTTGACACTAAGCACCAGTTACTCCTAGAAAAGAACTGTTGAAGACTGCAAAGAGTATATATCTCAACAGCTTAAGCAGTAACACATCCAATCAGAGATCTTATTTAAATTCTTGGCAGGACCATCCCACTTCATAGCTGCATGTTTTAATATTTCACATACTATTGTTGATCATGGAAAATCACTAAGTGATGGTGTGTTTATTAAAGACTCTTTTGTTAAATCTGCACCGTTTTTATTTGATGACTTTCATAATAAGGACGCTATTATAAAGTGTGTGAATGAGTTAGCAATAAGCAGATATACTGTTAAAGACAGAGTTATGGAAATGAATGCTAACATAGAAAAATCAAATTCAAGAACACATACTTGTGAAATTTTTGTCTATTTGTCTTTATGAGACACCTAATATTACATCATCAGCTCGATAAGATATTATTGCATAATATTTTCAAGGAGATTCTAGTCATGAGAAGTTGATTAAGTTAAAGAATATGCCTCAAAACATGTCAGGAAAAGACATAAGTGACTGTATTATTAAAATGTTTTGTCAAAGCTAAATATATTTGTCAAAAATAGTTTTGGTTAAGGCTGATGGTGTCCTTATATGGTAGCCTGAAATGTTTTTTTTTTTAAAGCAATTTACAGAAACTGCTGGTCACCCCCTGGTTTCTTTCCATTGTATTACACATCAGGATGTACTGTGCACAAAAGTAGGTGTTAACGATTTCAATGATGTGATGAGAGTTGTGACAAAGATAGTCAATTTGATAGCTGCCAGAGACAAGAATTTAATTTGCTTTTAAATGAAGCTGAATCCATTTACAAGGGTTTACTAATGTACAATAATGTATAATGGTTGAGTTGTAGTCAGTATTTGAACAGTTTGTCGAATGTTTAAGTGAAATCAGACTATTTATATATGAAAAGCATGGAGGATGATTTTGCTTTGTTCAGTAAATGTATGCTTTTCACGGATTTTTCATTGTATCTGAATAAACTTAATATTAAACTGCAAAGTTTTGGGAAATTTATTGACATGATGTTTGGCTTGATCAAGAGTTTTGAGAGTAAACTTAGCATATTTTACTGTGATTTAGAAAGTAAAAGTTTCAAGTACTTCCCAAAGGCAAAGAAATTCTTTGAAGAAACCAGCTGTAAGAATCTTGAACATGTAAAACAGTTTATAGAAGTTCTAAGGGTTCTGACTAAACAGTTTTCTTCTAGATTTGTGCAATTCAAACAGAGAAAACAATACAATTTATAAAATATCCTGATGAAGTAGACGTCACAAATCTGAAATTTGATGAGTTTGAGTGGTTGAATTTAAGAGATCTATAAATGCAGTTAGGCAACTTCCAAACCAATTGTTATTTGGAAGCAAAAATTCATTACATTTAGAAGAACATGAACATGTATATTTAATTGAGAATAAACATTCAAACTGAACTTCTGACAATGTGGAATTCCATTCTCGAAAATTTTGTGTTCTTAAAATTCTTGCAAAAGCACTCCTAACCATTTTCTCATCATCATATTCATATGAAACATTGTTCTTAACACTAAATAATATCAAAATGAACAAGAGAAACAGAATGGGTGATGACTTGAGTGTTGCATGAATAGCATTAAAATGTACATGCTATATCCCTCCCATAAAGCAACTGTCTTTCGAACTCAAAAACAAAAATTCAGTAAAGTTAGGGTAACTTTGTTTTAATTTCATATTATTATTCTAGTTTTGTAAGTATATTTTGAAACTTCGAGTTATATTTTATTAGACACCTAATTTTATAAATATATTAGAAAAATAGGCCGCTTATCTTTAAGTATTTACCTAAAACACATGTATACATGTGGCACTTCAATAACAGGATTATTAAAAAAAGATTTAAATTTCGACACGCCAAGCTAAAAAGGTTCACCATCACTGCTATAACCAGACACAATTCTCATGCCAAACACAAACAAAGGCTTTGTTGATATCAAGAGTAACAACTTTGCTTTTTCAATGACAAGAGATTACTGGTATGTCATGAAGATAAAAGGTCACTAGTGGAGGTCACTAGTGGAGGTCACTCGGGGAAAAACAATAATATTGTTTCAATATTATTCATATACTACAGAGCTAAGTTGTAATGTCATCATCATTATAAAATTGATAATGCAAACAAGCTAACCAAAGAATTCAAAGTTTGCTTTATTGAACAAGGAACCAAGTTTTAACATAGGAAATTTGTTTTACAATTTAGAAAAAAGTAAACAAAATCAGGTAGGATTTTAAAAAATCCTAAAAACAAAGAAACTAAAAATAATACTACATATAGTAGTAGTAAAATCTAAAAACACAAATAAAGTAAGAATTCTGAAATGAATAATACTAAAAATTAATTCCGAAGATGTTCAGCTTCTTTTTTATTGCATCAAAAGACTTTCCTTTATAGAATAATTGTACAACCAGTTATATGGAAATTTTCAGGAAGAAAATTTAAAGTAGGAAATATTTTTTCTGTACCTTTGATATGCTAGCTATCATTACACAGAACTAAGGATAATGGTTTTTTTCACAAAAACTCAACTCTCAAAATATACTATAAAGAGTGGAATGTGAATTACTTTCATAAATGGGTTGAAATGTGGTTGAAATGTTAATTTTGTACTTGAGAAATGATTATATTGGATTTTTATAGAATTTAATTTTCAGAAATCAATTTTCAAAAATTCACAAAAACAAAGATTTTCTACAGACATTTATTTTAATCTGAGCTAAAAGAAAACTTTTTTTAATGGTTACAAAAATAACACCTGCCCTTGATTTTTTGTCTTTTTTTACCATTATTCAACAAGAGATATTACAGCTGTGAAGATCTTTGTAACTTCATTATACCATTGAACAATTCCAAATAATCAAACAATTACTGATCTTTCCTCTCGAGTTGCAATTTTTATTTATAATATTTCACAACAGCCAATTCCATGAACCAACCAACCATAAATTTAGCAATCATCAAAGAGTGCCAGTAACATCTAAAACTATGGGCTCTCTATCTGATGCAACAGTTTTTGCTTTACTTATACATCTTCTGCTTCTGCCTGCCTACCGACCTGACTACCTACCTGCCCACATGTCTGTCTACCTACCTGCCCACCTGTCTGTCTCTCAATCTCTTCTATCAAAAGTTCACAAAGTGAATGCAAAAACACTTTGAAATTCAGAACATTCATAAATGCCCCCACTACTGATCTCCTACACGGTACACCCCTATAAGAAATCGTAATTGCTCCTCTTTAACTGCCTACTATACATCAGCAATCCCACATGCACATTATATGTACGTACACACACACAAAATAAAATTACTCGAATTCTATTTTGCCTTGCTGTTAATGAGAAAAATTTGAAACTTAAATTCTTCCTCTAAATAGAAAATAGAAAAGAAAAAAAAAAAGAAAAAAAGAAGGAAAGAAAAAAACTCAAAAGAAAACTTAGCTATGCCAAAAGTTTGTTTCATAATCTTCAGCATTTAAAAGTGCATATCAGCAACAGTACTTTTTTAGTCAACTTGTCTCATCATCTGTTCACCTTGCACATCATCATAGTTTTAACATGTTATTCTATATCAGTATGGATTGGACAGGCATACAATACCAGATCCTGATTTGTGTCATCTAATTTGTGAGGCCCATATGTTTCAAGTTTCTAATACTTCATCTCAAACATTCCTTCATCTACATATACTCCAGGTAGATTCCCAACACTTTTTTCACCCAGCAAACCTCATTTATTTGGATCACATCTATACCAGTATAGTCTGTCTTCAGCCTACAGACTCATTAGGCTGGAGTTTATCCTGGTTTCTGAGACATCTAAGTGACAGAGTATAAGACTACCCACTGAATGGGATGGCAGTTATTGCAGGTTTAATCCCCAGCTAATACGGGTACTCATTTTCAGCTGAGTTAACTGGAGCAACATGAAATGAAGTGCCTTGTTCAAGGATACAACACACTGCCTGGTCCAGGAATCGAACCCATGATTGTGAGCCCAACAATCTAACCACTAGGTCATGCGCCTTCACTGATGAGCTCACAATTGTACAGTCATGGGTTCAATTCCTGAACCGGGCAGCACATTGTGTCCTTGAGCAAGACACTTCAATTCACATTATTCCCGTTTACTCAGCTGAAAATGAGTACCAGTAGGTGGGGGTTAAACCTGCGATGGGCTGGTATTTTGTTTGGGGGTGGGTCTTATACTCCCAGCCACTTAAACACCACAGAAACTAGGATAAGCTTCAGCCTAATAGGCCTATAGGCTTGAGACAAACTTTAACATTTTTTTAACTATAACAGTACATAACTTCTACAACATCAACCAACTTCTTTGGTGCCCAGTCAGTTTCAAATTGTTGGTACATAACTTTTTTTCACAAATTAACATAGAAAAACAAGTTGTATTTGGTATTCAATGTGATTTTATGCTAAATAGTAACATTTTCTAAATTATCTCATATATATGTCAATTGTATGATTAAGGTTCCTACTGGCCTATAAATCACAGGCAATGTTACAAGCTTAAACAAACTACATAACACTATTTAATAGTGTCTACTTAGTTTATATAGAGGTGTAACTTTTACTTCATAATATAAATATTGGTGCCAGGAAAAGTAAAACACTGAAGTCAAGAATTTTTCAGCTCTTAAGTGCTAAAAAATAACAAATACTTAAATACTACTATTAAATTAAATAAATCATGAAGTCATCTAGATTAAGTAAGTCAAACAAGTATAATGTCTTTGGCTGAAGTGCACAATGCAATGCATTTGGGGGAGTTTAACTTAAAATTTTGACAAGTAGGTCATCACATTAACCAATGAGCCACTGCAATTCTCAGTAATAATAGTAAAAATAAGACCATAATTTTCAATGAAAGGTGAATAGTTAGATCAGTCAACCCTAGGATAATATTGGTACTTATTTTAATGACACTAGAGAAATATTGGTCCAATAGGAATGCCTACTTAAACAAGTTCTCCATAGTGGCATAGGTTAGATGGGCGATTTTGAACCAAGTCACCCCACTCTTATACAGGCCAGCAGCTCATGTCTCATTTCATTTGGCATGTTTTCTATGGCTGGATGCCCTTCCTTTCACCAACCACTTTACAGAGTGTACTGGTTGCATTTTATCATGGTACCAACATTAGAAAGGTTGTCATGTCCAAGACATGAATAAAGAGTCCTCTCTACCTTATAATGTCTCCATTCAATTGCCAAGCACTTTACAGAGTGCACTGGGTGCATTTTAGGGTGGCACCAGCACTAGAGAGGATGGCTTGTCTCTTGTAGGCTACAGAGTCCTCTCTACTCTACATAGTCTCCGTTCTTTGAGGGTAAGCGTGACCTGAGAGTGTAAATAGATGAATGATGTAAGAGAGGGCGAGGGGAAAAGAGTATGAATAAGGGTGTGATAGGGGAAGCAGAGATTGGGTGAAATCTATGCAATATTCTTTGAGGAGAAAGAGTAAGAGCACGAATGTGAAGGGGAAGCAGTTAATACGAGAATACTTTTGTGTAAAACTTTCCAATATTCAAGAATCTTACACTCCTTCACACTCTCTTTTGTTTCACTCAGAAATGTCAAAATATATGTGTTAAAGCCATAGCCTATTGGAATGTTGCCAAAATATGTGACGTGTGTTTTGACAATTGTGAAAAAATTCTTCAACTAGGTTTGCAGGTAACAGACTCTCTTAGACATTAAATGGTATCATATTTCTATCATATTTCTATCATACCTATTTTGTCTCTTTATTATTAATCCTAGATGAAATGGTTTAAAGAAATGCTTTTTCTAAACATGATCACCTGAGTGCATAGCTATACAATACAATCTATCAGTCTACATAAAAATAAGTTTTAAAAGGGAAGGAATAAATTTGGAGCAAGTTTTCACTACAGTGTTCGTAACATTATGTAAAGTGCTAGCTGTGTTAGATATAGAAATAAAACCATTTTGATCTTTCAGAAGGTCAAATTTAACAGATTTAGAACTGATGTTACTAATCGTAAAAGAAAAAAAAGTAATAAATTTTTGTTCATCCTTTACAGTATAAAAGCAGAAAGGTATTTGTATAAATGTCAGCTACTGACCAATAAAATCTAATTATTCAAACATAATTTTTAACCGATATAATGGCAGAAGCAGGATAGTGGCAGAAATAATTTTAGTGTATATCATATATGATAGATGAAAGAAAATTGAAAGGAAAGGTAACTGAGTGAAAAAAATAGATATATAAAAGAGCACGATAATAAAAGTGATATTAGAAACTTAGCTTTTAAAGATGGAAAGCAAATAGAGTATAGCATCAAACTTTTGATAGGAGCTAAACATATCTCCTCAATTCTTTTGAGATGTATTAACTTTCAAATGCAGACTAATTTTTTTTTCAATTTTTTTTATAATGTTTGTTCTTGTTTTTAGCATTAATCCAAGCATCTTCCAACTATCCATGTGTCTGTTAATTAGCAAGAATTACTTTATGGTATTCAACCTTTATTAAGTATTCATTACAAGAAACTAAAAATAACTATTCTTAACTAAAAATATGTAGCATATATATGTACCTATTAAAGGTAACTAATTTTAAAAAAAACGATTAATTACCATTTAATTTCTTAAAAACATTTCTATTTCCTTTTCTGGAGTATTGATCAACTTCTATATTACTAATCTCATTTATGTCATGTTAACCTCATTTATGTCACTAACGACCATGAGAAAAGCATGAGCATCACAACATCCCAGGCCTTCCTCTTTATAAATCTACTAAATCTACATTTCAATGTAAAGAGATCAACAGTGAATAAAAGTGATAAGTTCAACACACAGCTAGAGAAATAGAATAGTGTTGTACCATAAAGAAAAAAAAGAAAATGACTAAACCAAAGAAGAATACTGTAAATAACACTAAAAAAATCAGTTCACCTGATAATGATGATCAAAGAATGTGTCAGCTGAAACCTTATAACAAATATAATAAAAAGGGGAGATAATAGAATATAACTTTTTACTGATGCTAAAAGGTTTGTCTGGTTAGCTCAATCTTTAACTCTTAACATCCTGTTGAAAATTTTCTAAGTCCTGTAATGATTGAGCAGAAAATGTCTAGAAATGGGTTTTTGCAGTTTATTTATTATGAAATTTACAGGTAAGAAACACAGGTACTTGGTGTTTTCACACAAAAGTAGTTCACTTTCACCATA
>JAOPJM010001291.1:34602027-34614957 GCA_027124095.1 Muusoctopus leioderma
GAGTGTACTGGGTGCGTTTTATCGTGACACCGACACTAGAAAGGTTGTCATGCCATGCCTATGGCACGACTAAAGAGTCCTCTCTACCACGTTAAAATAACAAAATTACGGTTTTGTCAAGTAATGTCATTCAGTTAATTTAGCAGCTGATTGGAAAATATGTCTATACACCACCTTGGTGCAGTAGTAACAGATTTAGTCTGGACTTGTGATATAGACCCCTGTGTGTGTGTCACAAACATTATTTATACATGTATTTTGTATCAGAAACAAGATATCATTTCCTGTACCCCAACCCTATTTTCTTTAACCATTACCACCCCCAAAAACTACATTAAATATAAATAGACAGTGACTGTGGGACCTGCAACACTAATAAATCTTCATATAGTCTTCATAAATGTTTTTATACATGAACAATCAGCTTTGATGTCAATATTACACACACACACACACACACACACAAAGAGGGAAAGAAAGAAGCAAACAGAAACTGGGATCAGTTATAACATTTACTTTTTTTCTTCTTTCAAATTAATAAAATAATGGCCTTTTCTAACTTCCATAAATCTTTATTATCATCAATAGTACCATCATAACTTTATTTTATGGTTTAGTTGGAGGAAAAAAACCATGACTCATCAGGTACAGTCCATCTGACGTCTTCAAACATAGTTCCCATCTAGCCAATTTCACTCCGAAAGCTTAGGTCGACCAAAGGTTATGGTAGAAAACACTTACCCAAGGTGCCATGCCATGGGATCAAACCCAGAACCCTGCACTTTCCAAGTAAACTTCTTATCCACACAGCCTTGCCTGCACCCACAATGTTACATAGACATGAAACATGATTTTTTGAGCTAAGGAATGGGAAGTTATGATGGTCATGACTTTCGAAAGGGGGTTAGCAATATAAGATCAAGTGAAAGTAATTCTAATTGGAAATTAAAGTTGTGTTACAGAATTTTGTACACCAAGACTTTACCACTATGTAATGGCACCAGCTCACCTCACCTGGCCATAAATTGTACAAGCAAACAAGACAACATTTGCCTAAATTCTTATTCTGATAATATCAACTAGACTTTTCCCTGAAACAATTCTCTATAATATTTTATGAAAATGTTCAAGAAAACAATAATCCCTAACAAAATCTAATTCACAGTGTAAACAGTATAGTGTGTAGAGAACCAAACGGAACTCTATAACTGATAAGTTTACAATTCTAATACTCAGTTCAATCATTCACTCTTCTGGTAACAATAAATAGTAAATATCCATAACATAGAGAATTAGGTGATTAAGCTATAAGTAATAATTGGTGTGTTACTTTTGTGATTCTACCAAATATGTCTAGACACCACTTAGGTGCAGTAGCTACACATCTAATCTGGACTGCTAACACAGGCCCTCATATACTCACTCATATACCAAAGAAGTTTTTTTTTAAAGTTAACCATAAATAAACAAAAACAACATTCTTATAACTCATGTCATCTATACCACATAGTTTTGAATTGCCTTTATAACTACATCAAAATTATTTGATTGGAAAAATGGTAACAAGTTTCATAAACCTTTATTTTATAGTCTATAACAACTTCCATTTTGACTGTAGCTTAACACTCCCTTATCTCTAAACTCCAATATCATCAGACCAAGGCTATTGATATGGGAGTAATGGCTATATTGAAAGAGTTTGAATTCAGAGGTTGTGACAACATTCAAAGATGTTGTCATCATTATTCTTATTATTTGATATATTTATTCATTTCAATAATAGATGATTTTGTGAAAAGACCTCTCCAACTCTATTGTTTCCCCTTTACTTATTACATGGTCAAAAAACATACCTTTTATTAAAAGTCTGAGATGAATTGTTCAAAAGATTTATAATTTTGGGGATTATAAGCTGCATCTTTAGCGATTTGTACAGGTGTCAGTGGCCTAGTGGATAAGAGCATTATTAACGTTAATTTAGAAATAAAGACTCCTAGTTTGAATCCAGCTGGTACTATGTCCATATCTACAAATAAGACACCTGGTGCCGATTGGAAATCAAACTGATTACAACATAGTCATCATCATCATTTTACACCCATTTTTCCGTGCTTGAATAGGTTGAACAGATCTTCTCCAATACAACATCTTGCCACTTGTTGTGGTCTTTTATCATCGTCTTCAAGAGATTCAGCATCCTGAAATCAGCCTTCACCACTTCTTACATCTTCCTCGGTCTTCCTTTTCCACAGGTCCCTTCTACTTGGATCTCTTGGTACTGCTTCACTCAACTGTTATCCTTCATACAGCTAATACCTCTTATACCCATTTTCCCTCAGCTCACCTTTGCTCTGTCATTCTTGCATGCTAATATTACACATCTAGTGGAGCATGCTCACTTTGTTTCTGCCTAGCCTTCTTACAGCCTTGGAATTTAATGTTCATGTTTCACTACCGTGCACTACTGCACTCCCCACACAATCATCGTCATCATTTTATGTCCGCTTTCCATACTGGCATGGGTTTGATGGGTTGTCACAGTCCAAGTCAGTTCTTATTTGGAGTCGCTGCCCTCCTAGATGGGTCAGAGGACCACATCTCGCTCATACATTCTAATTTCGGCATGGTTTCTAAGGCTGAATGCCCTTCCTAATGCCAAACATTTTAGAGTGTAGATGTAAATATAAAAAAAAAATGTTAATCTGTAAAACTTATAATCTTATTAATAACATACTTTTTATTTTACCAAACAATAACTGAAGACTAATTTCTAGTCACCACTCCCCACCCCTGCTGCCTATTTAGATTCACAATTATACCTTGTAAACTTGATATATTTTACAAACAATGAAAACAAGCTTATATCAACAATTTGTAAAATCTTTGAATAGCAATGAAAATATACCTAGCATGTATTTAGAACAAAGTTAGTTTTTCTGAAAACTTAAATTTAATAAGTTATGACAATACTTCCTATTGATAGACAAATCTATAAAGATGTTCCAATTAATACAGTAACCTTAGTCTTCCTAACTGAAAATAGGTGCCCATTTCAAGGTTGACTGATTAACAGTAATAAAAGATTTTAGGCTGTAAAACAATGTATGACTCAACAATAAGCAAATATCCAAATTCACAAAAAAAAATAAAACCCATTTTGTTAATGTTACAATAGAAAAATGGATGATTTTTTTTTTTAAGTGAAGGCATTTTAAACAATGCTGAAAACCTAATTAAAATCTCCTAATAAAACTAATTAATCATATTCAGACGTCACCTTACCTATACATAGAAAAATAAGTCTTAATTTAAAAACATTATGCTGGCATAGTGTCACATAGCTGATTGTTTGAAATAGCTGACACCTATCACTTGCAATGTCTACTTTATGTTCTAGCATATATTAAAAAATAAACTATTTTTACCTTATGAAGTCCAACTACAGTTAAAAGAAGACTTGGAGGGGAATTAACACATGTTATTACAAATGAATCCCGAAACTCAGTCTTTGGTGATAAGGCACTGTTATTAATAGTTATACTATTGCACAGTGCTTACTTTAAGACAAAATGGTAGTTTTATGGAAGTCAAACTGATTAAAATAATTCTAATAATCATAAAACTCTAAAAAATTGCAATCACACTGAACTAAGACATCCTCTTTTATTCAGACTTGAAGATCAGGTGTGGTTTCACAAAACTGACAACCAACAAAAATAAATTATATTAAAGTATTTATACAATTCTATTAATATGTAACTCCAGGTTTATTAAACATCAATATAACAATGAAGTCTTCCAGCAGTACAGTTAATGCATTAAATAACAACACATTTCTGAATACAAAGAAGTTAAAAAACTGCAGTAAAAAACCAAGCCAATTTTGCTAAGCTATTTGACAATGAAATAAATGCTAACAAAATTGTTTTGCATATCTAAAATGAAAAGAGTTACTACTATTAAAACAGTTTTTACAAGATTTCAATGAATGGATCTAAATTTCAAAAATACTCAACTCTGTCATGCAAAACTGCTTAATTTCACATCTTAAAGGTAAAAATTCTACCATAACAAGAGCATTTCAAAAGAATCGATGCCTCCATGGATCAATAATAAAGCAATCATAGTAGTGGCAATGATACCAGACATAAATATTGTGCACAATGGAACTATAATCAGAGTAAAATTCCATGCACAGAAAATAGTACATGCAGAGACACTATCTCAGTACTAACATACTAATAGAGAAGGAAAGAGTTCACAAGAAAACATGGGGGTGGGGACAAAAAAACAATCAATAGTACAGCTATAAAGAGGAGAACTAAAGGACCACAGCAAAGGGTTTGGCAAATAAAACCAACATTAGAGCAGGACACTTCATATTTTATTCAATTTTATGTTGTTTTTTTTTTGGGGGGGGGGGGGTTCTATCATGAAAAAAAAAGAAGAGATATCAGATTTCAGATTGAAATAGGAAATCTTAAATGTAAGTTTAACTCAATTGATAGATGATGATGATGATTTCTACATCAATAATAATAATGATGGTGTTGATGAGGGTAAAGACTAAGACTTGTGGGGAAATGGATAACAAATTATGTGATATTTATCTATTTTCCTCCAACGACATTATTAATGTAAGTGGAATGAGGCAATTCCAGACAGAAATCAACTGATTTCCAGAGTAATAAAATTCATAAAATAAGATATGCTTGTGCACCTTGAGAAGTGGTAAGTCCCAATGTTTTACAAATTTTATTCACTGTTTTTTGCTGATGCACATCATTAGTTTCCTCAGATTCTAGGTTTTTCCATACTAATTTCCAGAGTAATTTACCTAAACCACTCCCTTTGTTATGCTGATAAGACATAGTGACATAGTCTCTAACTTGCCAGTAAGTCTTCGAGTTGCCTTCATAAACAAGAAACTGGCTCTATTTCTAAGTGAAAGTCACTGCATGAAAGTATAAAACAGTCTAGCAATCTGCTGACATTAAGACCTGGTTTTGTACATGAAGAGTACGCCAAGATAAATCAAGGATGCTGCAATGTTATTCAAGAGCACTGACCTAAAAGTCTACTAAATGAATCTCTGCATTTAATCTATATCCATATTTAAATCATAAATTAATATATACATATGAAACTTTAGATTTATAGGGAACAAAAAATTCAAAGATAGGATATTGAATCTATTCCCATCAGCATTAACAAAATATACCAAGTGGTTCCAACTTCAGTGATTCATACCTTTGAACATCACTGACTAATAATGATAATAATAATAATTTTACATCAGCATAAACAAAGCAAAACAGTTCCAACTGGGAATCAAAAGCAGGCCCCAGATTCAACTTATGGAGAACATACAACCACAATATAATGTTCAGTAGTAGTAGTAGTAGTAGTAGTATAATAATGATTTCTTACAGAGCACCAAGGCATCAGATTTATTTGTGAAGGAAATGGAATGCTGTAACATTCATACTTTTACTAAGAGTAATAAAACTGTTTAAGCCTATCTTATTTCACATTGAAGCCCAAAACTCAAAATCACATATTACATTGCATAGTTACACTAACACACATCTCTTATAAAAAAAAGATTTCTTTTATATCTTTCTAATGCATTGAAGGCCACTTTCAGTTTGAATCCCCCTCAACAGCCCTAAGGCTGAAAACCTGGTTCTTTTAAAATTATTTTAAGCAATTACAGTAGGGAACCAGCAAACTTGTAAATGTTACTGGGTGATTCATACTGATAGAATGTATTAGAAATTAAGTTTTCAAATGCTTAGAATTCTTAATGTTATAAAGCATTTTATATAAAAATGTTTAGTCAATTATTCTAAATATTTTTTTAATGTCTTTTCTTAATAATCACAGAAGTTAATGCTTAATTTGATGGTGTTTTATTTATATATAGGAATGCATCCAACCTCTCTTCCCATCATCACCTCCTCTATACCTCACCTCCAAGACACTCAATCGTTCTTCTCTTGAACTGCTTCCATTTAAAATTCCCTTCACTCTCACAATATTTTTTATTCCGTTTCTTAATATTTAACAGTTCAAACCAAACACTAACCCTATTAAACCCACTGAGTCATTCTGATTCATCAGTCAAGGAAATCTAAAAGGACTATAGACACAGGCCCTTCTCAATACTAAATGAAAAAAAGATAGGTAGAGTAAAGGAATAATTTTCAGTGATATATTTATGAAGTGTCAAGCCTTAATGAAGTTCACCTACCCACATTATGTACTCTGGACGTCTGATATCATCAACTGGATCCAGTTATATAGGCACAATGATGACGATCATAAGTTCAAACTCAAACAAATGGCAGTGGAGCTCTATGGAGGCATTTTAAGAGCTAACTGACTTCTTGGCTCTGACCAAAGAGTACAGAACCAGAAATTAAACCCAAAGAGCCATTCTGCTCTGTAGAGGAAAGTAAACAGATTACATTAGCACAAAATACAAAACAGTATTGACATCAATAACAACAACGCAACAACAGTTCAAACAATTCATGAAGAAAATGAAACAGAATTTTTGTTTGTTTATTTGTTTTATATGGAATTATTTAGGATATTGAAGTAGTTGCCAACCCACCCTCAACAAAAATATCTGAAGTGCCTACATGAACTTACTCTAATATAATAAAAACTCCTTGATTTCTTAATCCTTTTTACAACTCTCTCACACACACACACTCTCTTTCTCTCTCTTGTCCCCCTTCTAAGAGAAATAACAATTTCAAGAAATACAGTAAGTGATTATTAAAGTCCTGGACACATCACCTATAGGTCATTAGTTCTAGCAAGACAACAAACATTGCCTTCAGCAAACAAAGTAAACTATTCTGCTTGCTTTAGTTTTCCAAACAACAAAATAAGTACCACTACTATTTCATAATTGAAAAATCTGTAAAATATCTATCCCAATAATTAACGCAGCTATTCGACTTTGCTAAACTAACCAACTGTGAAGGCGCATGGCCTAGTGGCTAGGCGATTGGTCTCATGATCGTAAGGACATGGGTTCGATTCCCAGACTGGGCAGCATGTTGTATCCTTGAGCAAGACATTTTATTTCACATTGCTCCAGTCCACTCAGCTGAAAATGAGTACCAGCAGCAGCAGCTGGGGGTTAACCCTGCGATGGATTGGCGTCCCCGTTCAGGGGGAAGTCTTGCACTCTGAGTATTTATATCTAGAGTGTTTTAGTAAAATTGAGCACAAGTTTCAAACAATCAAAACTTTATATTTACATATTTAATTTTCAATAATTCAATGACTTATTCCTTCACTATTAGAGTCATTCCTGGTCAAGTTGATAGAATACCATTAGAGGGAGCCTCTGAGCCAATGAGGGAGACTCTACATGGTTGTTCGATGTGCAAGAAATAGCTGCCAAATCTCCCTCAAACCACACCCTACCATCTTACAGAACACATTGGATAATGTTGTCCGGGGTACACTATTCCAAAAGAATAGAACAGTATGATCATGGTTGGAATGGTCTGTCTGCTCTATCAGGACTGACCTGGGGTTACACAACAACAACAACAACAACAACCAGCCAAAGGATTGACAGTTACTATCAAATCATGGTGTTGTGTTGAATCTCTGTGTTGTATCACTGGAAAAGACACCTATGCTTCTTTGGCCTTGTCCACCTAACAATAAATTGGTTCCAGAGAACAGCTAACTCTGTAAGCAGTTGGGGTTCAATGTAAGTGATGAGTATTTTTTTTATTTAGCCTGCAGTGCTGAACTCAAATCCTAACATGAGTAAAGCTTGTGATTTAATTGGTAATCCTATCCAATGCCTTGTAAACTAGGATAAACTTTTTTATATAAGTTAGTCAGAGGAGGAGGGGGCAGTGCCCATGACCTTTGTAGGCTCTACCAAACTAGTGAGACTGATGCTACAGCATACTCTAATACCTCCCAATGTGGTCGTGGATGAGAAAAAAAAAAGAAAAAAAACAAGAAACATGAAACAACGACAGCCCATATATCTAAACGATTAGACTGTCAGAAATGTCATCCTCGAAGAGAAGGGGTTGTAGAGGGGGCACTCGATGAAAACAATCAGAGAATAATGTAAAATAATTAAAACAACTGCTAAATTGCACTTAGAAGAGAAATAATGTAATTGTTTGTAATGTTTATATTTTGAAATTAACAATTTTAAAGGTGACCTTGCTAAATACATTTTTAAATTGTTAGTTCACAAGATAGATATTTGTTTCTAAACATTTCAAAACGTAGGAGGATCCATTAAGCAGGGGCTCAGGTAAAGGTAATTTGTCAGTTTGCAATAAATGTGAACTTGTAATGTCTACTGACTGAAGACCCAGTAGCTATTTTGGTTGAAAGTAATCTGATAATCAACTTGTGCTTTCTGTTATGTAGTTACATACTCCCACAAGTGTTACTGTTACACTTTTCAGTTAATAGATTATCACTGACTTGTCACCTCAGTACATTAACCACAAACTTATCAGATCTACAGTAAATGATCCTCCTCAGCTTTCTCAAGGTATGTGGGAGCTCATTATCTATATTTTCCTTCCGCTTCATGGAGACATATATATTTCTCTTTAAAAAAAACTGAATACATTTAGCTGCACACCAACTATTATATACATAATTCATAAGGATGTATTCTGCCATACGTATAGCTGCATCAATTCATTTTGTAATCAACTAATAAAATATTTAAGAGTATAACAAAATCCTTTAACCTTAAAAGGTTTCAAATTTGCCAAATTCAGTTACCACAAAGACAATGCTGTTTAAACTGGCCACACCTGACTTCGTTGACGTGTTAGTTTTGGTAACAATAAAGTTTTGCAGAATCCCATAGGAATTCCTGATTTCCTTAGTTTTATCACTTCATTTTTATAAGAAATCATCAACATATCTAACACTGTTCATATTGATTGCTAAAGGGTTAAAGTAATTACAATATCTGAATCATTTTATTTGCTTTGTTCGTGTTTTTAGAAAGTAGGTGAACAAAACAATAAAGTGTGATTATTGATTATAGTTTTTTCTAAGAGGAGAAACGTTAGTGTAAAGTACCAAGTAATAAGTTACACTAAATGACGCAGTATAGAAGTTTGATGCATCCTGATTTGGATTTATAATCCCACCAGTCAACTTGCAGTCAATAAAATAATTACCTGTCATCTATTATTAGAGTAGAATGGATTAATATATTTTGTTATATGTAAATGAGATTAATGAATTGGAAATGTTGAATTCCTTATTAAATTCTTCCTACATATATTTTGTCATATCTATGATGAATTCAACATTCTCAATGTATTACTCTCATTTGCATAAATAACTAATTCACAATAAAAAATGGCAAAACTAAGTGTAAAATTAAAATGTAACTTTTCCAGTACAATACTAATAAAAAATACATAAAACTGTACTAATAACAGTATTAGTAATCTTTCATTACGCATATTTATAATACATAGATAGTTCAAGTAAATAATAGTTATAGTCATCATTCACATTAGTAAATACTGTTTCCTAAATTTTACATTTTATACCCATTTTCTTGTTCATGTTGGATAGTTCTGCAAATTAAAACCTTTATATAATAGTTAGACCAAATATTACATATTTGTGGTAATTGGACAGTTGAGCAAAAAGTGAGAATGGTAATAAATATATTGTATTGTCCAAATAGGATTTCAACCAGTGACCTATAGGTATAATTCACTGCCTTAATTCTCAAAACCATGCCTCTTATTAACAAATAAACTGAAAATTAAATATTTTTCATCATATAATTTAGACAGAAAGAATTCAATTCTTTCTTCCTAAAACCACAACATCTTTACAATTCATTGTTTATTGTTTAACATAGGTGATTCTGCTTTGTTTTTGTTGGAGCAATTGTTTCTTTCAGCTAGATGCCCTTCTAACTGCTAACTACTTAACTGTCAATTACAATTGTTTCTTTCAGCTAGATGCCCTTCTAACTGTTAACTTACTTACATGTCAATTACACATACTGGGGCACAGAGTTATGTGGCCTCTCAAGAATGTCTGTAGTAATGTTTGAATTGATGACTATTGACACAGACATGGTTGTGTAGTTAAGAAGTTTGCTTTGCAACTACATAGTTTTGGGTTCAATCCCACTGTGCAGCATGTTAGGCAAATATCTCCTACCATAGCCTCAGGTCAACCAAAGCCTTGTGAGTGACATTTGGTAGATGGAAACTGTTCTTGTTTTTAGTTTAACACCACCACTTGGCTCTTGGGGGCTTTTAGTGAAGTCCATTCTGTTGCCAGCATTTGGGCCATGTCTCTGGTCTGAGGATAACTTCCTCTCTTCATCCCACCAGTCCTGGAGGGCCATAAAAAAAATGGCCATGAGTGTTGCCCTTCCTCCTTGGACTAAAATGGCTAAAAGAAAATTTATTCATTAGCTCATCCCTTTGAACTTATAGCTACTGTCTTTCAAGAATGGAGAATAAATACTTGGAAGTATACACCTTATATATTTATAGCTAATGTAATATAGTGCAGAGTCAATAGCAATTATCTATCAACTCAAAAGTGCAAGTGAAACATTTTTTGGTTTATGTCTTCATCACAATGTTAAAGATTCATACTAAAATGTATGTCACAATACCAGAAAAATGTCATTGTTATATGAAAAAGTTATGCATTTCATTTAGAGATTTGTTTTTATATCAAGTAAAGTAAGATCTTGATATTATTTGTTTTCTTCCATATGAAGCATAGTTAAAATAGTAAACTAAAAGGTATTTACTGACAAATATGAAAGTAGAGATGATTTACAACAATGATGATCTGTAATTTAAATATTCAGAAAAGTTTAATAATCTAAAACATGAAACATATAACAGAAGAAATCAAGAGTTCAAATTCAGATACAGATGTTGAGTTATGTCCTAAAAGCAAGTTTGATTAATCTACTTGCTTCAAAATATATAGCTGAAAAATAATGAATACATCTACTTTATGATTTGGGTAAGATGCCTTGTACATTGTGTAGATGACTGGCAACATGATTCTAAAGGCTCCTCACATTCATATCTATAAGATCTATGAGGGACCAGGTTGTGATAAGACCTGCTTTTAGTTTGGCATTGCTGGAAGACAGTTTATAAAAGAATAAATCCATAAACATTCATGTTCATGGATCTATGGTTCTTTTCTCCTATTTTCTCCAACTTAAACTTTATATCACATAGAATGGTGAAGATATTAGATAAATTTAAAAAGATAAAAATTATAATAATAAATTTAAAAAAAATATTTTTGTATTGTTCATATTTTTACAGTCATTAGAGTTAAACAATGCCCATCCATCTATAAGTTATGTGCTCTGAGAATATGTACGTAACAAATCTGGGGGAAATGGACAAATAGAAGACTGAAATTGTTGATGTGCATTGGATATCTTACTAATGCAGTTATGCTAAAATTGCTGAAAATATAAATTGTTTAGATTGTTTGAAATGATTAAAGTATGCCTTGAGTGGACTCTTGGCTCATGGGTTCAAATATTCATTATAGATGAAATCTTGTCATTAGACTAAGATACTTTAATCTATCTATCTCAGTCTGTCTAACTGAAAAATAAGTAAGGATCTTACTGAGTGACACAAGAACTTTCTTTGAAAACATCTGCAATGTTCAAAGTTTCACCTTATCCAACCCATGCTAGTATGGAAAAGAAAGAATGTTATAAAGATTTTGAAAGATTATAAAGATTTAAAAAGTAACTTTAAGTATATATTGTTCCAAGATAGCTTTTAAATTAATGAAGCAATACTTTTGATTTATAGCCTTCAATGTAGATAAGAAAATTTGAAAATTAACTCATTAGGAAAAAAATGTCTCCAAAATATCAAGGAAATCTATTCTTTAAAATATGATTATTTTGCAATGCTATTAACTAATTAACAGGTCTACTGTTAATCAAAAGTTATTTCAAATATATTTTATATAACATTACATATTAAAGGTGAATTTATTTTTAACAGTGCATTCATAGATCATTTCTTTTTCTGACTGACAAAATCTTTGAAAAGGTGCAGTTGATTTGATAACTGAAAATGGTCTTATAAATAATTTTTCTTAATGGTTTAGTCAGAAGAGGAAGGGTAATTCCCATGACCTTTGAAGCCCTATAAGACTCGTGGGGGAATGGAGGTGAATCCATGTATCATCAGGTTCAGTCCAACTGACGGACTTCCGCGCAGTTTCCATCTACCCAATTTCACTCACAAGGCTTGGGTCAATCTGAGGTTACAGCATAAGGCATTTGCCCAAGGTGCTGTGCAGTGTAATTGAACTTGGAACCACATGATTGTGAAGTGATTCTTAACCACACAGCTATATCTGTGCTCGCACAAAAAATTCCATCACAATTATCCAAAAATTTAAAAATTGTATACAACTTTTTTAGATTTAATGTATGAAATTAAATGGTATTAGAGACTGTATGAAGAGAAAAAAAGCAAGTGGAATAAACAAAATACAAGATATTGAAAATGAATGAAAGCTTCACAATTGGAATGGAGACAATAGTTAACAGCGCTTAAAGCAGGAAGTGAAAATATGAAACGTAGGTTAGATAATGAAATAATTTAAATTCTTTTATCACTTTAAAAATGTTTTTCAATATAACTGACTTGAGAAATATCATATATGGTCAGAGTGTACATTCAATCCACATTTGTTGGCCGCTGTTGCAAATATTGTTCTAAATAGCAATGTCACTTTCTTGGGAAACATTTGGATACACAATGGAGAATTATAATTTATATCAGTGATGCGTATGTGATGCGTATGGAGGACGACAGCTGTATAAAGAAGTGCAGGGAGCTCAAAGTGGATGGAACCTGTGGAAGAGGA
>JAOPJM010001291.1:34632733-34646269 GCA_027124095.1 Muusoctopus leioderma
AGTGGGACTGAACCCGAGACCATGCGGTTGCGAAGCGAACTCCTTAACCACACAGCCATCTGCGCCTATATATATATCTTTAAAATTTATTTTCTAAAAAGGTAAGAAACAGGAACATTTGTTGTCTTGAAAGAATATATTATTAACCTGGTTTCCAAAAAAACATAACTTCTAATTTAGAAAGTTACCTCTAATTCTGAAAAACATTTATCATGTACTTCGAAACTTACAAGAAATACATAGACATTTTTCCAATCTTGAAGAAAAACAATTCAATTAAATCTTTAGAGATACTTTTTTGATATATTATAATTTATGTGAGGTACAAATATGAAGGTAGTAGAAGTCAATTAACAATGTAAAGTTAGAGAAGAAAATAAATATTTGAAAAATTAGGGCTTTAACAAGCTGTAATCTTGAACTTCAAAAGAGACAATAAACTGAAAATGACACTGAAACCATTTATGATATGTGCAGAGATGCAGTGTGGCAAGGATGATATCATAATTATCCAATAAACTGTTGACAGTCAAGAAGCCTATGGCAATTGTTAATCTGTGATAACATCTAATAAGTATTGCTTTTTAAATAAATAATTGATTAATGAAGGGTTTGATACAAGCCATAACTCTTGTATTTTGTTCATGTATAGCAAGGAGAAAAAAAATCAAAGTACTTTCACATTTTACTATTTTATAACT
The DNA here is from genome assembly GCA_027124095.1 of Muusoctopus leioderma. NCBI lineage: Eukaryota > Metazoa > Mollusca > Cephalopoda > Octopoda > Octopodidae > Muusoctopus > Muusoctopus leioderma. The sequence goes on from JAOPJM010001291.1 coordinate 34,633,435, forward strand.
TATAACATTCAATTTTTCTTATAAATGTTTAAAAGTCATTAAATTTTTTTAAGTTATTTCACTGTTTATATTTGAAAAGTTCAATGTGCATTTCAAGCCCTTAAATAGTATCTATAGGCTTAAATGATAAGTACAGATTAAGAAGTACCACAAGACTTCTGAAATATACACTCTTAAGAAATGTTCTGTCATGGTTAGTTGGTTTACCTTAAAACCTACAGTAACATCACTTATTTGCTTCTTTTTAGTGTCAAACAGTGAAGCCTACTAAGGGTTATAAGTGACACATACACCAGACTTCTGCACAGTTTCCATCTACTAAATTCCAATCAAAAGGTATTGGTCAACTCAAGGCTATGGTAGAAGACACTTGCCTAAGGCGACACTGGGGTTGAACCCAGAACCATGTAGTTGCACAGCAAGCTTCTTAACCACACAGCCATGCCTGTGCTTAGTCAGACACAAAGGGATTTTTTGCAGGGAAAGGTGCAACAATCGATTGACTCAGCCTCAGCAGTTACTGGAATTATTTATTGATCTCAAATGGAGGAGGAAAAGAAAAGTTGACCTAAATAACATTTGAACTTACAATGTGGAAGGACAAAAGTTAATAAGACAAGGAATTTACTCTAGAATACTACTATTTCTGACAACTCACCATCTTCACTATTTATATAATATAACTGTGAAAACAATTCCACAAACCATGTCAAACAACAGTTTGGCAAGGTAATAGAATTTAATTACCAATTTCATTTTATTCCATTATACATGAAGACTTCTATTTACCGAAAGAAAAAAGAAAAAAACAAGAACAATAAACATTAAGAATATTTCGCTCACTTCATAAACAGGCAATATGTTTGAAAGATGATGGATGCATGGTCTAAGAAATGATTCAGCAAATAATGATTGACTCTTCAGATTTACAGGGAAGTGAAATGAAAAATTCTAATGATCATACTTTTCCCTGAGAGCATTAGAAGCTAAAGGAAGTGGTTCTAACTGAAAAGGGCTGTGTGCTTACAAAAGAAAAAAAATGACAACTGCATCACCACCACCCAACATTCAGAAAATAAGGATTCCTCATATTGGTACATGGCCACATATTTGTAGAAGATGCATACACTTGATTGAATTGACTCCAGTTTAAACTGGGTTCTTATTTTATTGATACTGGAAAGATGTAAAAGCAAAGTCAATTCCAGTAGATTTGATCTCAAAGCATAGAGGTATGAAACTACATACTGTAAAACATTTAGTCTGGCACTTTACCATTTCTTATATTGACAATATGCCAGAAGTTTGTAAGGAAGGAATATAGTTAATTGAATCATCCCAGTACATTACAGGTACTTCTTTTATTGATGCAGAAGAATGAAAAACACAGTCAATGTCAGTCAGATTTGAACTCAGGTTGTACAGAGATGAAACTTAATACTGTAAGTCATTTAGTCCAGTACTCTGCTGTTTATACAACTCCACACTTTTCAGCAAATAAAAGTAATAATGATGATGATGTAAGTAATCCTTATTATTTCTTACATCAATAAAATACTAATGATAATTTCTTATATAGGCACAAGGCCAGAAATTCAGATGGAGGATATAGCCAATTATATCACCCCAGTATTTTATCGACACCAGATGGATTTGAACATAAACAGGTGTAACTAAATACTGCAAGGTATTTTTTCTGGCTCTACTGATTCTGCTCTCCACTGCCCTAATAATAATAATGGTTTCTAACATAGGTACAAAACCACAAACTTAGGGCAAGGAAACAGTTGATTATATGAACCCCAGTACTTGACTAGTACTTATTTTATCAAACCTGGAAAGATGAAAGTAAAGTCGACATCAGCGGGTTTTGAAAGGGATGCAAATAAATACTGATTCTGTCAATCCACTGCCCTCACACAATAATGGTAATAATTTCTAACAAAGGCACAAGGCCACAAATTGGTGGAAGGGGGGCAGTCGATTAAATCAACTTCAATACTTGAGTGATAATTATTTTATCGACCTCAGGAGGATAAATGGTAAATAATGATGATTGTGTATCATGGTAAATAATGATGTTTCTATCAGAAATGTCAAAATATATTTAGAGAAACTCTCAGTGTATTTCTAACAAGATGTATCAAACTGAAATCTAGATGAAGAGATTTCAAGAAACCTGACACAAATTTATCCAGCTGTGTTTTAATTTTTTTCTTTTTAATTTATTGGACACCTATTAACTATTTACATTAACATCAACTAATCTCTCTACAGCAGTGGTTTCAAATGTTTTTGTGACTTTGCCACCCTATTTCCCTATGCTTAAGGTACACAACACCCTCATTGTGCAAGTACAGAATAATAATAAACTATAAATAAAAACCACCCGACATCTCTAACTACTGTCTGTAACACCATGGTTAGAATCCGCAGCTCTACAGTTTGTATAATTTATTCTTTACAAACATCTTTTTGACTGAGTCATACAACAATATTTGTAACTGGTGCACATTTTATTGTTATACTGTACTCAACAGGACTTGAAGTCAGAAATACAGAGCAACAACCGAATTCAAATAAAATATCTGATTGGTTCTATATTCTCTGTGCTAAGTATCACTCTAATCTTAAGAAATATTGACCAACTATACTTAACAACATTTGTCTGTGTTAAAACCCTAGTTAATAATAAATATAAAATGAAATCTTAAAAGTAAATTCCAGAAGCTAGAAACTCTTTGAGAACACATTCTTTTTAACTTCAAATCCAGGCATTAAAACTTGAAGTTTAAATCACAGTAAAAACTTTAAAAAGTTGCATCTGATAATATAAGATCAACATTTTCAATTCTAAGTATTGTTTATATATTTAACAAAATATATAATTGTTCAAAATTAAAAATCAAGCGTTACTGTATTCTAGTTTGAATATGCTGGCAAGAAAAAAGCAGAACAACTTATCAAGGTGACTTCAAAGAATAAAATAGTTTCAGTTAGCTGAGGCACATGATACCTGTTAGAAATACTGCTGCTAAGATAAGCAATCTATCTATATATATATACCTACTTTCTTTTACATGCAACTAGAAACAGATGGTAATGGGTTGAAAAAACAAGGAACACATTGTCATTAAATAAGATTCTGTTTACCATTATAGCTTTTCCCAGCACTGATACCTAGTTCTGGTAAGGGAGAGAACTACCTTAGTGCAATGAAATCAAAACAATGGAATATTTATGTGTACAACTTAGCTAAATCATTGCTTACTTTTACACTAAATACAGATGGTACAATATAGAAATAGAACACTGGAAATGATTTAAACTTGGTTAAATGAACATCAAATGACAAGTTAGAGAAGGAGATAACAGAAACAGACAATCAAACCCACTCATAATTCTGTGAAGAATTTATATAGGTTACAGCAGTAGCTTAACTGTACAGCAAAAGTAAAAAGCAGAATAAAGAAAAATATATCAAGGTGACTTTGCAGAGTGAAATAGTAAATAGTGACTTCTATGTTTCAGCTTACTGAAACTAAGTAACAAAGAAATGTTACCTAATATTTAGTCTGGTCTATGTAACTCCAGATTATCTAAGTCAATTAGAACACTACCTCCATAAAAAAAAAAGATAAACAAAATAAATAACTATTGTGCAAAGACTTAGTAATCATATCACAGAGATATCTATACAAAAGAAATTTTAGAAAAGTATCAGTATCTGATGAGGTGCATAAATGTATGTCTTAATTAGCAATCAGAATGTAAAATTGACAAGATTAAGGAAGGAATCATCAGCTGGCCTTAATAACAGAGCAAAGAATTTTTTTTTTAATCAGAATATAACATCACTAACAAAAATTACATTTGCCCAGAATATAGAAAGTCTTCAAAGTCAAAAAACCTTTAAAAAAAAAAAAAGAACTGATTCCTAGGCTTTAAAAATGTTCAATATACCTGACAGTAAACGTGAAGAAAATAAATTGAGCAAAAAGAAACCTTGTAAACCCATCAATAATACTCCTATAGTTCCACTTATATAACATAGTGCTGTGCTAGCTTTATTGAAAACTTCAACTTCTATTTTTCTTATGTTTACAATGGGGAGAAAATTTTCTAATAAAGTATATTTTTTTGTATCATCTAAATTGTTATCAGGGTTAGTCTTAACTACAATATTGATATCGTCCACATTATTATGGTCATCGGTCACTCTGGTATAAGTTGTTTAAGTTTTTTGTCCCACGATACCATGAAGAGGTTGGCCACATCTCCAGCAATACTGATGCCGATAGCTGCCCCGTTTTCCTGAACGTATATCTTATTATTAAATTTAAATACGTGGTTCTTTAGCGTCATTTTAATGTTAGCTCCTATTGTGTGGGTGATCATTTTCCTCAGCTGATCCTTGTTTTCTGGGGTTTGATCCACCCGTTCCAATGTTCACTTGGAGACTTCTTTGCTGCTGAGGTAGTTGTAGGTGGTCTACCTCATTCGGGTCTGGTGGGGACAAAATTGCCTAAGGTTATACTGATCTAAGTAGTCATTTTAGAAACATTCAAAAATAAGAATGCATGAAAAAAAATTACATATTTCTATATTTTTAAATCTCTTTAAAATATTTGAATCCAAAAATAAAAAAAGAATTGACAAAACTAACTCTGAAAGTCTTTCAGCAAGTCATCATTAACAAATGAATGCCACAAAATATAAAATAATATTATTTTCCCTTTGCAAATAAAATAAATTGGAAGAGTCCATATTGATAGCTCAAACATGCCTGTTTCTCATGAGTTCAGAAGTCTTGCTGATACATTGTAGCATGACTTCTAACTAATCAATTAACTAATAAGTCACAATATACTTAACTATTGTTTTTCATGCGGATTGTGTTTCTGAGTTATTTATTCTCTAAACAATTCTATTTTTCTATGTCAATCAGAGTACAATCTTATACATTTACTTAGTGATTTTTCCATTACTACTTTGGCAAGAACAGTAAAAGCTATACTTCTCTGGTGAGGTCATAAGATCGAAATATATCTGGAATTGTTTCCTGCATTTGCCGAAAAAATTAGAATATTAGTCACCAACTAATATTGTTGTTTTCCTCAATGCATATTATTTCTAGTTAACATATTTAATGCAGGGAGCATTAAAAAGCTAACACTAACTTAATACTTATATGTTATACACCAGCATTTCTCAAAGTGGGTTCCAAGGAACCCCAGGGTTCTGCCAAAACATTCTGGGGTTCCGTGAGATAAGGTGTCTTTAAATAAAATTTAATAAAAATTTATTTTATGAAAAAACAAAAATTGGTATTCATGATTTTTGAATAAATTCTCTAAAACAATTTTTGTTACATTTAATGTCTTATTAAAATTAGAGTGGTGGAGGCTGTCTGTAAAATATAGGTATGGGTTTAGCAAATTATGAGAAAAAAATATATATACAACTTCTTTTTCAGATTTTAGATTTCAGTTTCACTGCCAATGTTGGCATGATGAAAGGTAGGTCTGGTGAGATTTGTTGAGATGTCAGAGTGGAAATGAGTGGATGTATGCTGATGCAAGAAGTGACATGGACAGGTGCTTCAGTTATACTCCTCACATGAAAAGAACACAAGTACAAATTCTAAGTGAGTAACACCCCTAGTATAGTAAGTGGAAATATACTCTTACCAGAGTAGTGGATAGGTGGTGTAATTGAGGTAACCAAAACAGGTGATAAAATAATTAAACCCAGACTAGTAATAGGCAATGTAGCAGCATATGTGTTCTCTGTTTATGCCCACAAGTAAAATTGACAGATGAGCAAAAGGAATTCGTCTATGAAGAACTTCTGCAGGCTACATTAAAAATCGGTGACAACAATATAGCTAGCAATAGCTCGCAATTAAAAGCAATGTCAGGAAACAACAAGACAAATACACTTGTCTACATGAATGCTATGGTAGTACAAGATATGAAAAGGTATCAAGGCTCTTCAAGTTCTGTAATGCAGATCATGTTACCATTTTCAATACAGACTTCAGAAAGACAGGCAGCCGACTGGTCATTTACATTCAGGCAGACATGAGAACCAGTTCTTACCTGGAAATGGAACAGATTGATGGTGTGAACACCAAATCATTCAATGATGAAGACTGTACCTCTCAGTATATATTAGCTATTTTAGATTGAGGATGAGGCAAATTTGGAAGTGGAGAAGGAAGGTATGGAAGACAAAATGATCTCTCTGTAAAGTGAAACTTCCACTAACACAAGCTGATACTTATAATGAAAGAGAGAGGAAATTATACAAATTATAAGATAGAGGACAGCTGGGCATTCATAAGGGACAACCTGCTGCAAGTTCTGTGGATGGAGTAGAGCTCCAGCCAGACAGCAGGTGACATGGCAGTGGAATAATACAGTGGATAAATGCTATAACTGTTCAATAACAGGCTCGGAAAGAGTAAAAGAAAGCAGTTTAGCAAGAAGCTAGGCAGAAGCAAGGTGTTAGGTGTATCTGGACTGGAGAGAAACAGAGTAGGAGGTACACTGTGAGGATTGGATGTGTCAACAATTCCATATCATGAAACAGTGTGTATGTATGAATAAAGATAACATTCAGAAGTATACCTGTATAGCAATACTTGCTAGTGTATTTTCTGTCATGTTATTTTTCATTATGTTAATGTTTAATAATGTGTTGTGTTATTTTATCACACACACACACACACACACACACACAAACACAAACACACACACACACACACACACACACACGTTGCTCACCAACAGTGGCAGTCAGGTTCAGAAACTGTAATGCAATATATTAAACATCCCGCCTAGATTGCTAAAGCATTTTGGCACCTATTTCAAGATTGCCAAGCATGCTTACACACTCTCTGATTGGTTAAATTGGATATTCTAAAGCTGACCTGTAGAGCCAACCTCACAGCTATAAAAATAGCTATCCGACCTCAGTTAGTCAGTCAGAGGAGTTCAGTTGCTGGATGAACATTTGCTCCTCTCACTCATTTCACCGTCTGCAGAGCTGCATCAAACTCCAGACATGAAGCCATTGTTGTCATAACTCTTTCTAGTTACTCCAAATGTGATTTGACTACGAAAAGAGATTCAAAATTCATTGACTGAGATTTCTATCTGAACCTCACTACTCTAAAAATGTACACACATTTCCTTTTGAATTTTCAGGCTATTATGAGCCTCATATACTTGTATGGACACTGTAAAGTATGTAGAACTTAAAGTTTGTTCTTTCAACCAACTTTCAACTTTCCCAGAATTTGAGTATTGAAATATACTTTATGTAAATGTGGTTTATTCATATAAAATTTGTTCGAATTAAAGGCCTCATTTAATCGAACAACACCTTCCGTTTGCTTATTCATGTAACTGTCATCTGACTGCTATTTCTAACACACAACTTTTTATATCAACTTCATACTGAATCACGTTTTTATTGACAACAGTTTGCCTTCTTTGCTATACTTGCTCTCAGAGTAGATATTGTTGAATGAGGAGTATGAGTGGGATTGAGACAGAGAATTCTAACTGGATCAAATATAGAGGCCAGTTTCAGTATGGTTTCAGGTTAGTAAAGCTATTAAGGAAATAAAGGCAAGGAAAGCAGCAGATTCATGGGGGATTGTTATTGAGATTGTGAAAGCATTGGGCTATGTAGGTAATATACTAAGTATACTTAGTTAATCAGGAAGTGAAGGAAGGTATTATTCACAATGACTTTATCATTAGAAACTGCCACAAGATCAAGGTGTTGCAATGGGGAAGGGAAATTACAAAGGCTTCAAATTGATGGACAGAGAATTGAAAGTAACTGAGAGAATTAGTTTAAGACAGGGTTTGCTAGGATAAGATGTAGTTTAGGTTTTCAGTCAATGGATGAAGAGAGAGTCTATGACCTAGTGCAATTAATAGCAATCTATGTGATTCATATTCAGTTTGAAAATCTGGAGGTCAATGTCTGCAGAAACAAATGTTGGAAGGGAAAGATCTCAGAGTATAGCAGTTGTGGAGAGGAAGGACTGAGTAACGTGTTTAGTGCAGTATCTGGGATATGTGACACAGTGAGGATAATGAAAGCAAGAGAATCAGATGTGTCTGGTGAATCTGAGTAGAGGAGTGGAGTGGGTATGCATCTAGCTAGTTCAGAGGAGCAGAGGCTGTTCTAGTATCAGAGAGAATAAACAACACTTCTGTAAACCAGTGGTTTTAGCATGTTGGTGAGAGTATCTTTACTAATCAGCTGACTGCCCTTTTATAGAATCAATGATGCTATAGTTATACTACGACAACTATAAGAAAAGTTCTTAGCTAAGAATGAACCACAATACTTTACATTTATTGATCTGGATAAGTCCTTTGACAAGATCCCTCACTCTGTAGTCTAATGTACATTAAGGAAACTAAGTGTAGGTGAATGGCTTGTGACAGCTGCACAAGATATTTATGAACCTGCTGTTAGCAAAGATTGGTAACAAGTTTAGTGAGGAATTTAACCTAAAAATGTGTGTCCACTAGGGCTCTGTCTACAGTGCCATTTTATCTAGTATAGTCTTTGAGGTTGTAAAACAAGAGTTTGGGACTGGTTGTCCTTGTGATAACATGGTTTTGATAGCAGAATTTGTTAAAGAGTTGCAGAGAAAGTTCCAAACCTGGAAACATGGTCTAGAGTCCAAAGTCCTAAAAGTCACAATGAAAAAGATCAAAGTGCTAGTTAGTAGGAGAGAGCACAAAACCCCAGTGCCTTTGCTCAATATGTAGGGAAGTGAGTAAGTAGAAACTTGATACTAAATAGTCAGTGCAAGCAATAGATAAACAAAAGGTGCAGTGGAATATCTGTGAAGCTGACAGAACTAGAGTTTCAGATATGTTGGATGCACAGGAGTCGTTATCAGGGGGGGGGGGGGGAGCATAAAAGGAAGTCCATGAACTGCGAAGACTGCTCACTGCTGGTGCTCATTTGTTTACATCCCATATATAACAATCAGCCAGCAGATTAGCTGTTCAACGGTTAAAGATCCATGGAAAAACTATTTACTTACAAAAATATGTAAGGGTTAGTGACAGGAAGGGCATCTGGCTGTAGAATACTGCTCCAAAAACAAAATTTGTCCATCCCATGCCGGCATAGAGAAACGGACGTAAAAACAATGATGATGATGATGATGATATATATATATATATATATATATATATATATACACACACACACCACACATACATATAACATGCTGAGAGAGAGAAGGAAGGGGAGAGACAGATCAAACATAAATAAGCAAGTATGAGTAGAAAAAGTCAAATGCACCCTGGAGCAATGTTTCTATGTATATTTACGTTTGGTTTGTGTATACAACATTTCTAGCAGGAAATAATTGATTGGGTGTGTGTGTGTGTGTGTGCGCGCACACACGTGCGCAGGCACCTGGTGTTTGTACCTATAAACATCATCATCGTTTTTACATCCACTTTTCCATGCTGTCATGAATTGGATAGGACTTTTTGGGGCAGTGTTTTATATCTGGATGCCCTTCCTGATACCAACCCTTTTAGTCGCATTTTACGACACACAGGAACATGATATACCTATTCTAAAAACCGGGATACATCATATTGTGTACTAAGAGAAATAATGTTATTGTTTGATCTCTTAGAATAAATCAGTATATTGGGATTTCATCAAAGAAATAAGATATATTTTTTTTCAAATGTAGAAGAATTAGATAAACCCGAAAAAAATTAAATGAACAAGAAATAAAAACTGTTTGGTAGTTTGAATCATTTATAAATCTTTTTTTTTTTTTTATAATTTGAATCTGAGAAATGATGTGGACTGTCCAACAATTTTGTGTTTTCAAGACAAAGATATTTTAAATTAATTTAAAAAATAAATAAATCCTCATGGTTCCAACAAACCATGCAGGAAGCTACATGTGATTATCTTACCTCTGTAATCATCCAATTTTCTAAGACAGCAGGGTGTGATTTGAGGGAGATTTGGCTGATATTTCTAGCAGATTGAGTGACCACATGAAGGGTCCATTGTTACCAACAGAGGAAAGAACCTTGCTAAACCTCTTCCACCACTTTTGTAGTCTACTTACTATATTTTCACTACAACCACCTCAACCATTAAATTATGTCCCTATAACAATAACTATAAAACTATGCTAACTACATCTTTAGGACTATAAATAGAAAATAGATTTTATGCCTAAGTTTTACACAAGAGGGAGCTCTGTGTTTATGGGCAAAGAGATGTCAGAAATTTGGAGTTTCCCATAGGATTGGTAATCATATACATCTTTCAAACTGGAGGGGGGAAATTTGATAAAACGAAGTACAATAATAAATTAGTGCCTATAAAGTGTCCCTTATGCAAGCTACTATGTTTCTACCTATCTCGTCTCTCACACGAGAATTCTTGGTATTTCGTAGCTACTTAATCTAAGCTGGATAAAGATCATTTCATGTTTTTATTTTCTATTTTGCATTTAACATAGTTTTCACTCTGAAATTCTCTCTGTTTTATGATTGAAACAATCTCCAGTATATGAATATTAGCAGATGATAAAGTAAATGGTTAAGACTTTGGATTACAAATAAACAGTAAATTAAATAAAATTAGACACTTTACAAGCACGAACCTAAGATGGAAAATATGCGCTCAGAAGTACCACGGGAATCGAACCACACATCTGTTGTATTCCAGATGACTGAGCTGACCATTACATGTGTGCATGTGAAGTACAATATATATTAAAGTATTCAGTTGGTGATGCTAAAGGATCAGGTCATATTTTATGAAATGAGTTTTAAAAAATTGAAAGAAACAAAAGATTTTACAAACATATATAAATGATTCAAACAACAAAATATTTTTTTTTTTCTTGTTCATTTAAGTTTTTTCTTGCTCATTTAATTCTTCTAGATTTGAAGAAAAAAATATGTTCTAAACATATATGTATTCTTTAAATACGAGTCTTATTTCTCCGGTGAAGTCCCAATATACTAATTTATTCTAAGAGACCAAACAATAACATTATTTCTCTTAGTATTCATGGGAACAATGAAATTAATCGATATATATCCAATTCAGAAACATAAAGCCATGATACATAGCAACTGGGTTTTCTTCTCAGTGATGCATCATATCTGTAAGCTACAGTGAATCTTAACAAAACAGTTCCATAATCCAGCTCCCTGTATAACATACATCAGCCCTCTGAACATTATTTCCAGGGTGATTTTAATCTGGAATTGATGAATACTTTAGAAATCAGTGAAGCTTAAATTTAGATATAGATTTATAGAACAACATAGCTCCAATGAAAATCTAAGCAAGAAAAAAAAACAGCTGAGAGAGTGTAAAGTGTTGAGCAAGCTAAATATGGTGATAAGAAATTGTGCCAGACACTTTATATTTACTTTTGGCAAAGAGCATGTTAAATAAAGATTTCACCTTAAGTTAGTCCTCAACGAACATGACTATTTTGGTGGATAGCTCAAGATAAAAATTAAAAGGTTCAAAGGAAAAATAAACCACCACCCAAGCAGAAAAATTTGGAGAAATGTCTAAAGAAAAGACTAATTTAGAGAGGAGCTAATAGGGATATATGCCCGAGTGGTACCCTGGTTGATCAACACATTTTCTTGCTTCGTTTCTGAATTCATTGTTCTCGCACTCAACAGCAAATTGGGAAATGAAGCAAGAAAGACAAGCAAAGTGGAAAAATATATATATATATTTGAGTGAAAACAGTAATCATTCGAAATGGAATAAATATTTTGGAAATGTCTATGCAACACAGCAAAAATAAGTTAGTTTGTAATAACAAGATCATTGTTTTAAATCCTAATTAAATTTATAACCAAAACAAGTATGAAAAAAGACTACCAGTGACTACCAAGAGAGAAAAAGGAGAAAATGGAATAAAAGAAAGGAAACTCCTTTAAACTTTAATGAATATTATTTCATGAGTTTACAATATCCCCAAATGTGTTTAAATATTCCTACATCTGATACATTGTGATACATTGTGCAGAAGCTTGTCATCAATAAATAAGTATCATGACCTTTATACTGTGATCAAGGGTTAAAATTGACTAGAGATTGGAGCAATTATCATTCCTGCCATTGGAAGTTGATGAAAAGAAGGTCTTCAGTCAACTCAAAACATGGATAGCTCTAAGTGATTTGTTTAATGTTTTATGACCACTGAAATCCTGACACGGAAAACTTAACTCCAACTGTATATATATATTCATGTGCATACTTGTAATTTCTTTTTAATGTATGGAGACTGCTACATGGGCTATACAAAATTTAACACAAGTAGTTTTGGGTAAAAATTCATGTATATTCAATAACAATCAGAAATTTCCTCTTCACCAACTATACTACATATAGCCAGAAAAAATTAGCACAGATCTTGAATTTGGTACTGAAATTATTTAGTCACAAACTTTACAGTGAGCCGGAATGAAGGAATGAATAAATGAATAATAGCATTTATAGAAGGTTACAACTGCTTAAAGTACAGCTGATACAATAATAAAAGACAGATCAAAATGTATGTATCTATGAAGGATTGATGACTGGTATGATGAACTCTTGAAAATTGTGGCCCCTTGTGCCACAGTGAAGAAACTCATAGGCCCATGCACATCCAAAAATAAAACCAATATAAGGAGGAGATGACTCTTAACCCTTTTGATACTAAACCGCCTGAAACCGCCCTTGGTTCTTTGATAAAAACCCATTTGTTTTAAAGTGTTCATATTTAAATTTAAACATT
>JAOPJM010001291.1:34737418-34747763 GCA_027124095.1 Muusoctopus leioderma
GTGCTTTGTTTTTTCTCGATAGATACTGTTGGCTGTGCTGACCCAGACGTTTGCATGAGTGCATGTGGGAGTGAAACCGGTTGTAGCAATATTGCATACACCTCACTCTTATTGGACCTCCTACCAACAGGTAATTTGCAAATATTTATTAATATGTTCCCATATTACTGCCATCTATTAAAATGTTTGTGTTATCCAAAAATGTTTTTAAAATCATGTAAATTAGTGGGTCATTCTCATTTCTTTTTATCATTTCCTTTTCAATAACCCTGCTTTCCCAATTTTCTAGTACATACTTAATACCATGCACAGTCATGTTAGAGCAATTGTTTTGAAAAGTTCTGGAGTGAAAGAGGTAAGTTCCAGTCAAGTCAAGATGCGATATTGACTTCAATTCTCGGTTGAAGTCAATTTCGCTCATGTGACATTGCAAATGTTCTTAGAACACAAATAACAATTTTATTTCTTATTAGCTTTCTGCTAAATTGCAGGGTGTTTATTTCTATTTAAAAAAAAGAGATTTATTGCAATTGCTCTTTACATTCTTGTTAGCACCTCACTGGCATGCCTCTCTCCTGACTCACTGTAGGAGTTGAACTTGGCATGCAAGCTAATGCATCATTTGTCAGTTCTATAGTGATACCTTAAACTTAGAGTGATTAGCTGTTCTTACCCTGTAGTATTTGGAACAATTGAGACTTCAGTGTTTTGGTTATGAATACAATTGCACTGACAGCGCACAAATTACTGCCTTCCTGTTCGATACCCCAATCCAATTGGTTTTCTGTGCTGTCAAATATGTGTGTGTGTATTTAAAGAGACAAAGAGAGATATACATAGATGTAATTGATATAGATATTCAATTGATATCTATTGATATGAAAGTTGACTACTTGTCTGTTTGTTTAATAAGACCTTTTTTTAAAAAATTCTATAAAACATTTCAATTTCATTACTGAGAGAATTCTATATCTATATTTCAGGCTTACGAGGTTTGATGCTGGCCAGTATGATTTCAGCCCTCATCACCTCACTTACTTCTATTTTCAACAGTTCAAGTACAATATTTGCTCTGGATATTTGGTCCTACTTCCGGAAAAAAGTTTCTGATATGGAAATGATTATTGTTGGACGGTAAGATATTTCAATGCATTTTTGTAGAGGGTCCACTATGTTATGTGTAAAACATAGATGTATTACAGTTAGATGCCCTTCTTAACATTTATGTTGTAAGAAAGGTGTTCATATATAACAGTTTACTTTCAAATTTATATATGCCCTGATTCATGTAATGTTGAAATGCTATTTTACATATAGTGTTTGCTATATACTTTTTTTAAATTTTATTTGACAAAGAAGGAGTGACAGATTGGTGAGATGGATGCTGTTGATGTTCAGTTTGAATTTCTGTAGATCAATGTTTCTCAGAAAATCATGGCGAGGAGAAAATTCCAGAGGGTTGCAGTTCTTTGGAGAAAGAATTAGGAAAAATATTTAGTGCGGTGTCTGGGTTGTGAGATATATGGATGGCTAGAGGAGAGACAGAGGTATTGGATGGAAGAGTAGAAGAGGCAGAGAGAAGAAACAGGTCACCTGTAAATTAGTGGTTGCAGTAGTTGTAGTGGTGGTAAATGAATCTTTGCCAATCAGGTGAATGGCTTTGTTTTGGATGCAGTCTAGGATGTTTGTGTGCATAGCAGCAGTACTAACCCAGATGTATCAGCAATATTCCAATGTGTGTTCTACTTGAGCTTTGAAGAGGGCCAGCAACTGATCTGGGCTGAAGTATTTTCTGGTCCTGAAAGCGAAACCTAGTCTTTGGAATTCAGTTTTGGCAATGTTGTATGTGTGATGTCACCATGAGAGATTGTCAGAGATTGTGTAGCTTTGCCTTTATAATGAGTTTGAGGACTTTTATTGTATATTGTTCAAGCAATTGGATTTCACTGGGTTTTCGACACCTAAGGCAGGACCACTCTATCCGATGGTGTCAATAGCACTCAAAATAGATGCTGATTGGGAGCACACATTTATACGCATACACGTAGCATATAAATACACTTCAGCCATGACACAGAAAAAACTACTCATAAGACGATATCCAGCTCTCTTACCACCTCTCCTACAATAAACTATTAACATTCAACCTAAAGTGGAAAAAAAAACAAACTTATAAATTTGAATCCAACAAAACATACCACTTCAAGCTTACCCTAAATACAAAGATTACTTGGGCATGCTAAATTAGTATAATATAAGGTTACTGAATGCACCAAACCCTTTAAATCAATATGCCTAATACTGAACTCAAAAACTCCTGTAAACGAGCTAAAATAAAATTATCATTAAGCGAATGCATTAAAATTCATATTTAATCATGAAATCAATATTAAACACCAACCTAACCTCAAAATGCAGTAAACTATCGTAATAATACTATTCACATTAAATATACATTAATAACTCTAAACAAAAATGCTTCGAACAAGGCTCTACTGTACTTGTCCAGAAGCAAACCTAACAAACTCCATACATGTCAACTAGCACGTGCATGAGCTAAATCCGAATCTACTGATTCTTACCACTAACAGTATAACCAACTCTATTCAACATAAAATCTTTTTATTGCCAATTATAAATTATTTAACCAATACCATCACCTAATGTAGATATAAAAAGACTTAAAAACATACACTTATGAATTAATCTATTACGCTAATATCTAAAATCCCAATAAAATCCTCACCATTTATATACGTATTCGTGACATATATATATACACTTAAACCATGACACTGAAAAAACAACATGTAAGACAGCATTCCTACCATCTCACATGACTTTATGCCATTAACAAATACCAAACTACTAATATCTATATGCCTGTGACCAAACACAAAAACTACCTAAACAAGCCAATATAGAATAATAACAAAGTGAAATCACAAAATGAAATCACAACAATTCACATTAACAATACAATCAACAAAATACACCACCCTACCTCAAAATGCTATAAGCTATCTTTATACTAATTCACAATAACAATACAATCAACAATAAATACGAACTCAACTACAAAATGCAATAAACAAACATAATACTTTTAAGTATAAACAAACATAATACTTTAACGTAAACTACACATTAATGACTAACAATGGAATCTGGCTAGAATAAAATTATAATGAAGCTAAAAACACCTCTAACTAAATACATAACAATACAATCGACATAAATCACTAGCCCTACTATATATATATATATATATATATATATATATATTTATAAAATAATGGCTCGCCGTCTGAACCAGACGATGAGTGTTCAGTTGTTTGATCAACTGAACTACCAACTCACTGAATTAGCGTGTAAACGGCTGAGTATTCCACAGACACGTGTACCCCTAATGTAATCGGCAGGCAGAAACAGTGTGACACACAGTGTGACAAGGCTGGGCCTTTGAATTAAAGGTACAATCCATCCGACGGTCTTCTACTGGGTATCCGTCTACCCAGATTCACTCACAAGGCATGGGTCGACCCAAGGCTATGGTAAAGACACTTGCCCAAGATGCCACACAGTGGGATCGAACCCGGGACCGTGTGATTTTGAAGCGAACTTCTTAACCATTCGGCCATGCTGCACCCATATATATGCTGCATCAATATATATATATACATACATACATACATACATACATACATACATACACACAAGGATTTATACCTATATGTTCGTGGAGGTGTAGAACCATCCACAGAAACTATGGGTGCTATTTAACACTCAACAGAGAAATATCAAAGAGATAACATTTTCTGGAGTGGTGAAAATATATCCATTATAAATAGCAGTGTGACAAGACAGAAATCATGCAGAGTAAAGCACAATCACAAAATACATGAACAAAATGCCTTGAAAAAAATACAGGCTCACCCGTATATATATATATATATGTATATATTTTTATATTATTCATAATAAAAAAATATATCTTTACTTTATGTATGGAGTACTTTATTCAAATTGTGGTGTTCCTTAACTACAATCTATATATATATATATATATATATATATATATATACACAAATGTATGCACATACATGTGTGGCTATTCGTGTGTGTGGTAACAACATATTGATAAACACCATACACACACACTTGACTGGTACTTTATTTATCAACCCCAGGGGGGGGGGGGGCGATAAATAAAGTACCAGTCAAGTACTGGTATCGATACTTCTTTCTCTCTGAAAGAAATCGGCTTAAAATCTGAAAACAAGGGGGATAACTCGAATAAGATTAGTTAATTGAAGTTTTTTGACAATATAGTCAATGCAGATTGAAGTAGATCAGGTCTTTAAAGCCAACTGGTGAAAGTAACGGACATGTTTCAGTCTTATTAGACCTCCTCCTCCTCATAATCATCATTTTATGTCTGTTTTCCATGCTGGCATGGGTTGGACAGGTGATTTCGGCCCGCGTCCATTCCTGGCTGGAGTCACCACTCTTCCAGACGGGTCAGGGGACCCTGCCTCACATGTATGTTTCGTTTGGCTTGGTTTCTACGGCTGGATGCCCTTCCTATCACCAACCACTTTACAGTGTGTTTTATCGTGACACCAACACTAGAGAGGTTGTCATGTCCAAGACATGACTATAGAGCCTTCTCAACCCTGTGTTGTATCCGAACGATCACCAGACACTTTACAGAGTGTACTGGGTGCATTTTATCGTGGCACCAACACTAGAGAGGTCATTTCCAAGACATGGCTATACAGACCTCTTGACCTTGTGTTGTCTCCAAACGATCACCAGACACTTTACAGAGTGCACTGGGTGCATTTATCGTGGCACCAGCACTAGAGAGGGTGCCTTGTCCTTAGTAAGCTAAAGGGTCCCTCTCTACTCTACATAGTCTCCATTCTATGAGGGTAAACGTGACCCGAGAGTGTGAATATGAGATAGGTTATGTATGAGAGGGTGAGAGGAAAAGAGTATGAGTATGGGGGAAAATAGGGGGAAAGAAGAGAGAACTAGGGATGCTAGTAGAAGTTGAGTGATGTATGACAGGGTGGAGAGTGTGAGTAGAAGACAGGTTATGCATGAAAGGGTGAGAGAGGGAAGGAGCATGGGAGAAAATGGGAGAAGCTGAGATTGGAAGACAGTGGGAGAAGACTGAGGATGTGAGTAGAAGATGAGTGATGTATGAGGGGGCAGGAGGGAAAGGAGTAAGAGTATGGGTGTGGAGAGGGCAAGAGGGAAGGAAGGTGTGACAGCATGGGTGTGGAGAGGGCAAGAGGGAAGGAAGGTGTGACAGCATGGGTGTGAATGTGAAAGCAGTGATTACGGAAATCATATTCTATTTAGTTGGTAAGACTAAGAGTAAGAGAAGGAGACAAGACAAGATGAGGAGAAAGACGAGACAAGACATGGAGACGAGGGGTCGAGATGAGACATGGGGATGAGACAAGACAAGACAAGGAGGGACAAGGAGACGAGACAAGGAGACGAGACGAGACAAGGAGACAAGGAGACGAGACGAGACAAGGAGACAAAGAGACGAGAGGAGAAAGACGAGAAGAGAAAGACGAGAAGAGAAAGACGAGATGAGACATGGAGACGAGGGGTCGAGACGAGACGAGGGGTCGAGACGAGACATGGGGATGAGACAAGGAGACAAGGAGACGAGACGGGACAAGGAGACGAGACGAGACAAGGAGACGAGACAAGGAGACGAGACAAGGAGACGAGACAAGGAGACGAGACGAGACAAGGAGACGAGACAAGGAGACGAGACGAGACAAGCGGACGAGACGAGACAAGGGGACGAGACGAGACAAGGGGACGAGACGAGACAAGGGGACGAGACGAGACAAGGGGACGAGACAAGGAGAGGAGACAAGGAGAGGAGACGAGGAGACGAGACGAGACAAGGGGACGAGACGAGACAAGGAGATGAGACAAGGAGAGGAGACGAGGAGACGAGACGAGACAAGGAGATGAGACAAGAGGAGACAAGGAGACAAAATGAGAGGAGACAAGGCCAGCCGAGAAGAGCTGAGACGAGAAGAGATGAGACGAGAGGAAATAAGGAGACAATAGGAGAGGAGATGAAAGAGGAGACAAGACAACACGAGAGGACTGGTGGGGAGGGGAGTGGTGTGGAGAGGAGAAAGAAGCTAAGAGGAAGAAAACAGAAGTGAAGAAAGAAGACTAAAGCTGTTATAATAACCAATAATGAGACAACCAAATGATAACAAAGTGTGAATCTATATATAAATGACACGGGGGGGGGGGAGACAGACAGTCTTCTTCAAACTTTATTATCTCCCCTACCCTCCCCTCATCATCTCATCCACCCTTCCATCTCACCCACCTTGGAATTACCAATTCTATCACACACACCCCCATTCACAAAACATGCCATGTCAAAGAACCAATGTTTATTTTTTTTCATTTTTTTTGTTATCTATCTTATTTGTTTTTTTTCTCGAAAAAATCTTTTATTTCATAAAAAAAATATATTAAGGCTTATAAAAAATGATCAGCACATGACGGTTTTTCTTTTTGTTTTGTATTTTATAATTTTATTGTTTATTTCCTAAATAAATTCACCGTGGAAAGAATAGTAAAAAAAAAAATAAAAAAAAGTATCGACAAGGAAATTAGTATGATCATTTACAATTATACAACGAATGAACAAATAAATAAACAAACGATTGAATGAAAGAGAGAGAAGGCGAGAGAGAGAGAGGGGGGGGAACAATGGAAGGAGGAGAGAGTGTGTGTTAGAGAGAGAGGGGAGACAGAGAGAAGGGAGACAGAGAGAAGGGGGAGAGAGAGGGGGGGGAGAGAGGAGAGAGAGCAAGAAGGAGAGAGAGAGGGGAAGAAAGACCGAGAGAGAGAGAGAGAGAGAAAGACAAGGGGAGAGGACCTTAAATAGCAGTAACTATAATTGACAGCCATTTATTTATTTATATATTTATTATCCCAATTACATGACTGTCTAATTATTTCTGAAATATTCCCACCTTGGATAGAATCAGTCATTTAAACTGTTTGGTAAATGGAATCCATTCCAACTGTCACTCAACAGATAGATTTTGGTAATAACTGTATAGGAACACACCAAACATCTACAGATACTACAACAACTACCACTACTATTACTGCTACTACAAATACTACTATTACTACTACCACTACTATTACTACTACCACTACCACTGCGATTACGACTACCACTGCTATTATGACTACTACTATTACTGCTACTACCACTACTACTGCCGCCACTACTACCACCACCACCACCACTACTACTGTGTAAAGTGATAACCAACTAATACTGTATTACCAACTATGATAACCAACTAATTCAAGTATTTTAGCCATTTTAAACCACACAAAAGCTGATATATTCACTTTATATTTATTTTGTGAGATGTCAACATTTTTGTGTTACCCACAGCAACCTGTGGAATTGACACAGTCAGTGATCAGATCACCGAAAATTTTGACACCTCGCGAAATAAATATAAAGTGAAAATATAACAGCTTTTGTGTGTTTTTCAGTGGCTAAAATGACTCTTCCATGATGTAATTGATTCAGTTTCAACACAGTCGGTCTGAAATGAAGTCACTTGCCATCATCATCATCATCATCATCATTTTACGTCCAATTTCCATGCTGGCATAGGTTGGACAGGTGATTTTGGCCCGTGTCGATTGTGAATGGAGTCACCACTCTCCTAGACAAGTCAAGTCGGGGAACCACGCCTTACATGTATGTTTCGTTTGGCCTGGTTTCTACAGCTGGATGCTCTTCCTAACACCAACCACTTTACAGAGTGTACTGGATGCATTTATCATGGCACCAACACTAGAGAGGTTGTCATGTCCAAGACACGACTATAGAGCCCTCTCGACACCTGTGTTGTCTTCAAACAAGTATAACTCCGAATTTATAAAATAAATAGCAAAGTAAGGAGATATATATGCAGTATTATAATCTGGAAGATCTTGGAGGGGCTGGCACAAAAGTTTGGTATTGGAAGCTATGCAAAATCCCTGAACTGGATGATGATACATGGTGCCAAAACATTCTATCCTATCCATTCAGAGGCTGTGACTATTTTTTTTTTATTTACTGCTTAGTCAGGAGGGAAGGCAGTGCCCATCACCCTTTTTTCATAGCCTCCAAGACTGGTAGGTGGGAGGGAGGAAGGCATCCTCAGACCAGAGACCTGGCCTGGATATTTGCAACAGAGTGGACTCTGCTAAAACCGCCCAAGGGCCAGGTGGTGGTGTTAAACCGGGCGATGGATTAAGTCGGCCACGGCGGGATTTGAACTCAGAACGCAAAGAGCCGGAATATATACTGCGAGGCATCTTGTCCAATGCTCTAACGATTCTGCCAGTCCACCGCCCTAGACTGGTACTTTATTTATCTACCCTGAAAGGATGACAGGCAAAGTGGAACTCAGCAGGATTTGAACTCAGAACGCAAAGAGCCGGAATAAATACTACGAGGCATCTTGTCCAATGCTGTAACGATTCTACCAGTCCATCACCCTAGACTGAAACTGGTACTTTATTTATCTACCCTAGAAAGGACGAAAAGCAAAGTTGACCTCGGTGGGATTTGAACTCGGAGACAAGATGGTATTTATACTATGAATACTTGTATTTATGTATTTATGCTATGAACAAAATCTCGAAATCTTAGGTGGTGGTTGTTTGTTATTGTTTATTCACAGGTTAATACTCAACGAGCAAAAGCTTTCCATCTGTGACTATCCCGCCTTTTTGTATATCCAGAACTACATCATCCATTTTAACCCTCTCACTGCATAATTAAATTTGGGTGTGTGTCCGCTTCTCGCAGCATAACGAGAAGTTTTTTTCAAAGCCGTGGGGTAAATCCCCTTTCCACAGTTTAGGGTAATAAAATTGTGGGCGGATATATCTGCTTAACACAGGAAAAGGGTTAACGACAGTAGAGTGTGATTTGAGGAAGATTTGGCTGCTCTTTCTAACAGTTCAAACAACAGCATAGAGGAGGCGCATGGCCTAGTAGTAAGGCTACTGGATTCACGATCGTAAGGTTGTGGGAGGCTCGTTGTGTCCTTGGGCAAGGTACTTTACTCCATGTTGCTCTAGTCTGCTCAGCTAGCAAAAATGAGTATTATGACCTGGAGAGAGAGGGATGGGGCTCTGCCAGGTTTAAAGGGGTTGCCCTAACGACTCCGTCAGGAATTCTGGAACTCTTTGACCTTTGATGGAGGCTGTTGCATTGACTTGGATTTTATGTATGAATCGTCACCAAATGCGATGCAGCAGGTGACAAAAATAAATTAAAAAAATAAGGTTAAAACAGATTTCTTTAGAGCGAGAGGAGAAACCTGTTGCTTAAGTTAATTAACACTAAATGGTATCCTTCTTTCTTTCTCTTGTTAATGCACTCACCCACAGCATCCTCCTCATCATCATCATCACCACCACTACCCATGGATCATTTCTAACCCCAATGAATCACAAAAAAAAAAAAAAAAATATAAAAACAAAAAAACAAATCTAGGTTGTGAAGTAAAATTGAACTGTTCCTCCCCACCACAGATATATTTAGCTCTGGACTTATAAATAAAAAATAAAAAAATAAAAAGAATATAATTTAAAAAATTAAAAACTACAGACTTGACATGGGAAACATTTAGTTTTAAAATATTTATTTCTTTAAATTCTTAATATTATTTTTATTTATTTATATATTTATTTAAGATAAAATAAAAATTTAAAAAACAAAAAGAAGACAAAACAAAACAAATGAATGGAAGACTGACAGATTAGCTGCATATTAACTCAGTAGGGTGTCAGGAAATCTAGCAAGTGCATTTTTGAACATGTAACAGTGCAGTCGTCAATTTCCTGTGCAGCTTAGCTTCTAGAATCTTCTGTTGCATGCAAATATCAGTTCATTTGTCAATTCTCCCCCCCCCCCCAACCACCACCACCCTCTTCTTCTTCATCCTTCTAGTTTTCTCTAACAGTTTTATAAACCATTAAACCCAGCTTTTCTTACAGAATACTCAACAGTGGAAAGATAGCAACAACAACAAGAACAACAACAACAACAACAACAACAAGAACATTACAACTTTGCAAAAATTTCCTCGTCAGTTTCTATATATATTATATCCATGAGAAATGTCAGAAGAGTGTGAGTATGTGGAGTACTTGAATTGGGGGTGGAATGGAACCTCGTTAGTATGTGGAGTACTTGAATTGGGGGTGGAATGGAACCTCGTTAGTATGTGGAGTACTTGAATTGGGGGTGGAATGG
>JAOPJM010001291.1:34952137-34963254 GCA_027124095.1 Muusoctopus leioderma
TAGAGGTGATCTAATCAATAAATGCTCGGCGGGCCGCATGAAAATGTTAATCGGGCCGCATTTGGCCCGCGGGCCGCAGGTTGGACATCCCTGCCGTAAGGTATTCTGTCCGACATGCTAACGACTCTGCCAATTTGCCGCCAGAACGAATACTTTCAAGGCATTCTATCTGACGCGCTAACGACTCTGCCAATAATAGCAAGCTTGCAACAAGTTACAAGGGTAAAAGTACTTGCTTTCATATTTTTTAAAATTATTATTCTGTTGTATCAAAATCTAAATTTCTACTTTCGAATAGAGTCTTTCTAAAAATTTAAACCTCCTAAAGCATTTTAGAATCTTTATGAAGCATAGAGCTCGGAAACAGAACTATTTTCAGCTTAAAGGAGCTCTGGTATAATATGGTCACTAACTCAAAGGCCCAACTTTCATTCTACCACCCTAGCATTTAAACGTGTTCTCTTGTTTACAGAAATTGATTGATAACCCACTTAAATGTCAGATTAGAGTGGAATTGCTTTTCCTCGAGCAGAATACAGGCCACGGTGTTTTGCTCATCAATTGCCCATAAAATTTCTATCCAAAGAAAGTAGGTTATCAACGTGATCCGATACAGCTTTTAACTAACTGTAACAAAAAATATTACCAGATCCCCTCCTGCATCACTCCATCGTTTCTCCATGATGCCCGTCAGGTGGAGTGAGATGGTGCTGTAAAAAATGGTTGAGAATTCATTTAATATCGGATTTAAAATTAAAAAGAAAATATCCAGAGATTTTTTTTTCTATAACTGATACTACTGAAGACAAATTGAAATCCTTTTGAAGTTAATGTAGACAGGATAATTATTCGGAAAAGTGATTGATGAGTAGATTCCCCGCAAAGCTGTCATTGGAAGTGGCAAAGTGAAAGGTATCAAATGACTGACTGAAGCCAGTTGTATTTCTGTGGTGAGCTATTTATAAATCCGAATGTTTCCAAGACTTAAAAAATTCAACGGTCGTTTGATGCCGCAAGCGACTGTCGTAACAGAGACAACAGCCTATAAACTTAAGAAATAAAAAGAAAGAGAGAAAAGTAGGGAGAAAAGGTAAATGAGAAATGGCTGTAGGGCATACATTTGACAAGGAAAATAGCAGAAATGTAACTGAGAACTGACAGAAATAGCCCAGAGCTGGATTAAATACATGTTGGTAATTAGTTGCGCCGCTTAACGTTCTGAGTTCAGATCCAACTGAGGTTGGTTTTGCTTTTCATTTCTTCGAGCTCAATAAAATAAGTACCAGTTACACACTATAGGTTACTTGATGAACGATATGAAGTGAACTGACTTCAACCAAGAATTGAAATGCGATTGTATCTTTGACTCACCGGAAGCTACCACTTGTTCTACAGTGCTTGCTAATTTTATTCTAAATATTCATATCGAAATTTTGAAATTCAGTGCTTTAGAAGATCAATGCTATGCTGACAAAAAGAACGAATAAAACATGATGTAAATAAAAATAATATGATTAGATTCAATGCTTAAGTCCTCTCCAATTTGTTAGTGTTGTCATTAAAAGCTTTATATAACAGAACACGTGGGGGAAAAAGAACATATAAGCGGCTAATTAAATAAAATATTAAAATAAGAGAGTAGTCTCCTTCGCAATGTTCTGAAATCAAATCTTGCTGAAAGTCATCTTTATCCTTCATTCTCTTTTGGTCCGATAAAATAGACTACATAGCTTTCATACATATTTTGAAATATGGCGGCTTAGAGAAAGTGTTCAATTTTCTAAAATTCATTTTTTTTGTGAAATTCGATACGTTTCTAATGAGATTATTTCAATACACAATGGCAGATAGCTGTCATAGTCGCAGAGGTGTATCAAATACTAAAATATAGAAAAAGAGAAGTTAAAATAACCATTCATTGATTATTTCTCTTAAATTAAACACCCCTTTGTGATTTCTTTTGTTGTAAAGAAAATTGAGGTTTTACTGCAAAAATATTTTGTTATTTCTTAATCTGAGGAGAAGAAGGGACAGTTGTTAATACCTTTCATGAATTTAAAGTCGGTGATTAGATAAGCTAGGGAAGATTATTGCGAAAACTTTATAATTTGATCTGCTGCAGTTTAGTCGTTCGAAGGAAACACGGTAAGGCAGTTCTAGATAGATGCAATATCAAAAAGAATGGTTGGTTAGTGTTTAGTACAAGGTCTGGAAAGTAAGATATAATGGATTTAATTGATTATGGCACATAGTTAGTCAATTTAAAGATGTATAGGTACCATACTTTTTCGTGTATAACACGATTCTTGTATAATACGAGCACCTGATTTTGAAGCAAATAATAGGTATACAATTGTCCTCACATACTGTTTTTGTACCGACTTGATCTGTTGTTCAAGGCATGCCAAAAAACATGGGTGATCAGGCATGCCAAAAAACATGGGTGTCTCATCCATGTTGCCTATTTGAGCTGTTGCAAAGTTATGCTCCCTCCTTAGTCTGATAATGTATCTATGAAAGGAAAGAAATTTATTTTCAAGATCAAAGGGAAGCTTCTGCGAAATTTTTGTTTTCTGTCTCAAAGCTAGTGAATGTCTTTTCATAAATTTTGTACACCACACATTTGATAATTTAAAAGAATCTCTTACTTCATATTTTGAATCTTTCGACATCTTAATTGCCTGCAGCTTAACATGCAATGGTACAATGATGTAACCATCCTGTCATTGTGAGTGAACCCACCTTGCAAGATCCCTTTCAAGCATTGGATAATGTGCTTGCTTGCCTGTTTTTTATCCATTTCTTTTTTTCAATATCCTTTTTATTTTTCCTCCATGCCCTGATGTTGCATTCTGATGTTCCAAAATTCCTTCCTGCTTCACTGTTGTTACTTTCTTCGGCGTATTTCACTGCTTTTAGCTTAAACCCTGCATTATAAACTGTTCTCCTTTGTTTAAGATTTGATGTCATCTCTTATTTTTATTTTTTATTTTTAAATGTTTTCGCGCGAAAATCCGAATCGACAGACGAACAAGCTGACTTACTAGGATGTTAAGTGCACATGCGCGATTATTGTTCACTCAAAGTGGCGCCACCATAAGAATGAAAAGATCTACCGCCTACCGGCATATTGATTCAATGATTGGTTTCATTTCGAGAGCGGTATAACTTTATAATATATGCATATCGGTAAGTTAATATTTAAAAGTTACATTGAGTGTTGCATATAATATTCATCTGCCGATAGCTAACAAAAGCGAACCGTAAGTCGGTATATGGTATTTCCAGTGAGATTCAAGTATATATTCGGGTATAAAATGACCACTCCCTATTTTCGCTCAGATTTCGGTACAACATTTTTCGTGTTGTACACGAAAAAATACGGTATTTGTGATAGTGGTAGAAGAATAGGGTGATGGCACAAAACTCGGTGTGAGTCAGTATCTAGAGAATGTTGATAAATCTGAGCTAACAAATGAATCAGTGAATACGTATATGTGTATAAGAGTGTGTATATGTGGGTGGGGGTGGGGGGCATGTGTGTGGTCTTTGTCCGTTTTTGAGGTATGTTCACCAGCCCAGAGAAGTACTTTCGCATAAGTTATATGTTTATTTTGTAAATTGTTGGCTACTGTAATCCTGCAATATTTTCTACACGTGTAATGCAAACTCGATTTTTGTGAAGCAGACCTTTCTAGATGGGGAGCATAACATTTAGAGTCAAGCTGATCATGAGATGCAACGTTGTTATCTCGAAGATCCAAGTTGATCAGAAGTGGCAACATTTTTCTAACAATGAGAGGACGGATTTAAGCCTTTTTATATATTTCCTTTTTGAAAGATACCTCACACGAGCGTTCGTTTCAAGGATAATTGCACTCGAACTCTATGAGAAAGTGCCTAAAATAATGTTGATTCTATCCTATATTTCCTCAACTCTCCATTCTCCATCTTGAATTATTGGTGCATTGCTGTTGTGTTCTTTGCAGTAGATTTGAATTATAATTATGTTACAATAAATATATATAACTACTGAAAACCAAGAGAAATAGTTACTGTAATTTGCGAGATTGAAAGAATTGTTATACGACAAACTTTAAAACTGTATGTATATTGCGTAAAGCAGTATTCATAACCACTGAATGTGATTCGAACTGTGGTTATTGCTACTTGAAAAATATATTGCTTTATTTTGTCATGTCATTTCATTCGATGGGTGATTTCTTTTTTTAATTGTTGGTCTATGGAGAATATAGAGTTGAGGAAATAAAGGATACAATCAACCTTATTTCGTGCTCTCATAGAAGTCGGGTGTAGTTGTCCTTAAAACGGATGCACGTATGAGGTATATTTTAATAAGGAAATACAGAGGCACAGTTACTAAATGGTACTTAACAGAGAGTTTCCAGTCAAGTGATTTAGATTCTGAATCATCTCGAAATTTAGCTTTACTATGCCACTGAAGCGTGGATCTGTTTGCTGCTGATGTTAAACTTAGGAATAGTCTTACCGTGTTGCTAAAGCACGCAATTTCAGTCAGGAATCAAATTCAGTATATTACATTTCCGAATTTAAAAAAAATAAGTAGCTTCGTATAATAAAGTATAATGATGATTTTTTAATTGACTTGAAGCCTGACATTTTTTGTTGAAGTGAACGGTAAGTTGTGACGTTTAAAAATTTCTTTCCGGTATTAGTGACGTAAGGTAATGCGATTCCAACGGGGAATTGAAACCCCGCCGCAGATTTGGCTCGGATAGAGTTTATCGCACACGCCACAGTTTCATGAAATTTATATACACTTCATCAATATGATATTTACTAAGGGAAAATTTCTGAGTAGTCAATTCTTACATAAAACATCTGTAGCAACATCTGTAAAACATGGTTTTCTTTTATAAGCTACTCGCGTAAAATAGGAGCTTGGCCAAATAGTCCTTGAAGGACCGACCACCCGGAGCGAAGAATAGCTCAAAGTTGATGGGGCTAAATTAGTTTTATGTCGCTAATGCTGCCTTTACATTTCTACACATGTACAGGAAGTGACTTCTAAAGAGAAAATCCTTTATAAGAGAAATATCATGACTACATTATTTTATACAGGTGGGTTGTTTCGTGCGGTAGGTATTAACAGATAGAAAGACAGGTAGAACAAGATAGTTTAACATGGTGTAAAGGCTTCAAGCAACCCCTCATTTCAAGTTACCTCCTTGTAATCTGAAATCGCTTTCATGTCACATCTGGGGGTAGCCTAAACCTGATTTCAAATTACCCATGCCCTGTTCATATTAACCCCCTCTCTGATTTAACGAAAATGATGAATTCTAATGCGTACAATTCATGATACGTTTATTTCATAAAACACATGAAACATATAAGCTAGTCTCAAAATTAGAAAAAAAAAAAAATGTCACAAAAATGTTGGTTTTTATATACCACTCTAACTGTTTTATTGTATCTTTAAAAAGAAACGGTTTTCGGATTTTTATGTTTTGAACATCAGAGATTCAGATTCTGAAATATTGTTTTTTTTTAAATTTAAAAAAGAAAATTGTTACTTTTTTTTAAAAATCAGAAACTGATCAGGGTTAGGGGATTTACTACAATTGCAGTACTTTTTTATTTTTACTGCGGGAGTAATTTGAAATTGATTTCATCCTGCCTCCTGGTAATGTGAACACAATTTCAAGTTACCGGGAGAGGTAAGGTGAAACAGGGATAATCTGAAATAGAGCTACACCGGCACAAGTAAATACAGTTTGCGATTTCTAGTACACAAGAGACCATTTTACTGAAGCTATAAAAATAAATCGAAGAGATATGGTTAAATTCGTAATTTCAAAGCTATGGTATTTCCGTGACACTCTATTTTATCTATTTTATTTATGTTCTAGAATTTATTTTTCGTTCAAATTTTAACCACAGTCAATCAGAATATGAAAACGAGAGTATTTTTTCTAATCTACAAACTGTGGGTTTTCCAAAATTTGATTTGAAATAAATTTCTCGTACAATTAAAGATATTAATAATAACTCGATATTCTCTTCTATATTTTTACGATTTTTCTTTGTATTCCTTTGTGTAAAATATTTGAATAACTTATCTCATTTTTCCTTCCCGTGATGTTACTTTGTATAATAAAATAATGTAACTCTATTCCCAGCCTTCCTATTGTATTTCGCCTTATTTTAGTAATATGATACTATGTATATCTCCGTTAAATTCTTACATGAGAGAAGAACCGCTTTGAATGCATCTGTACGTGTATTTGTAAATCCGTACAAACGTTAACACACGCATCCACACACACCTAAATATAGTATACACACATTCATACACACACACGTTCATATGAATACAATTGTGTGTATGTATTTATACTTACATACTATATACATGTAAATTCACACACACACACACACAAACACATAAACACACATTCATATAGGTATATGTATATCTACGTATATGTATGTGTTCGTATGTGTGTCTGTGTGCACGCGCACGCGCAAGCGTGTGAACGTAGAGGTATCTTTGTGTAATCATCACCGAGCAAACTCCTTCAGGCATCAGGCAGCAGAAGCTATTAACTTCCAGCAAGTGGCTAGTCACCTGGAAAGAAA
Organism: Muusoctopus leioderma; assembly: GCA_027124095.1. Classification (NCBI taxonomy): domain Eukaryota; kingdom Metazoa; phylum Mollusca; class Cephalopoda; order Octopoda; family Octopodidae; genus Muusoctopus; species Muusoctopus leioderma. The sequence continues at coordinate 34,958,762 of JAOPJM010001291.1, forward strand.
AGACGCCAGGGCTGACATGATATATCATGTTACCGCTGATCTACTTGTCTTCACCTCCCACACCCACACACACACACAACATTGGAAGACGCTGCAACAGCAGGTATACCAGTTAAGCTATCCAGTATCACAACTGACACTAAAGCTAACGCATGTTTCCTACTTGTAGTTTCAAATACACAGCAGATCTGCACCTGTTATGTGCAGACGGTTTGCTGGTGGTAGTGATTGTAGTGGTGGCTTATTCGTAGTGATTGCAGTGGTGGCTTATTTGCTTAGCGATACTTTCTCCTTGCACCTGCAAAGGTCATTCAGTTTCCCGTAGAGATTTGTAAGTTCCAGTTTCCATTCGAAGATAGTCATCATGTCATCGCGGCCTACCAAAAAATGAAATACAACCCATATTCTATTACCACTGGAGAGGTGGCACTCACTGAGTTTAGCCCATAGAGCGACCAACATTAGTTCGTTTAGGTTATGGCATAACTGCATCAATCATGAAGGGGAAAAAAACATATAAGGATATACATAGAATAAAAAAGATAAAGAAAGGGATAAATAAATAGAGAGAGAGAGAGAGAGAGGGAGAGGGAGAGAGAGAGAGAGAGAGAGAGAGAGAGAGAAAGAAAGATAGAGGGAAAGAAAGAGAGAAAGAAGGAAAGAAAGAGAGCGAGACTAACAAGCACACTAAAATAAACATATTTTCATATGCACTGGTGTGGTTAGCCAAGTCATGCCCTCTGGTTATATACGTAAAAATATTACAATATTATCAAGTATTACAAAACCCACTGACTGCGGAAGGTTGTTTTCATTGATATGTGTATTAGACAACTCACTGCTACACACACACACACACACACATACACAACTATACCAACCACTTATAATACAGAATTGTGTTTTCTGTAATTCGGTATTTTATTTATTTTTTCAATAGTGACGGTTCCCTGGTAAACCATGGTTGAAACCCTCTCTAAATCGGTGCTGCTCATATGAATGTATGTAAATAAAATGACAGACTGACAGACTACCAAGAAGACGTTAATGCACACGCTCTACCGATTCAGCAATCTAACGCCTTAATAAAATAATTGTTTCTAACATAGGCACAAGGCCAACAACCCCAGTAATTGACTGGTACTTTATTTTATCAATCCCGGAAGGATGAAAGGCAAAGTTGACCTCGTCGAGATTTGAACTCAGAGCGCAATGAGCCAGAACGAATACTGCAAGGCATTCTGCCTGACACGCTGAGGATTATGATGTTGATGATGATGAGGAGGAGGAGGAGGAGGGGGGGTGATGATGGTGGTGTTGGTGATGGTAGTAGTGCTGATCGTGGTCGTGGTGCATTAATAGCACTTCTGCTGTTTGTTATTGTTCAACCACAGATCAACGCTAAGTGAACAGACCTATGACCAAAAGCATTCCAGCCACGACCGTTCCACATTTTTCAGCCGTACTACATCTTTGACTGCATTATGCAATGTGGCTTGTTTTTTCTTCTTCTTTTTTTAAAGATTGTAGAGTGTGATTTAAGGGAGATTTGAATACTATTTCTAGCAGGTCGAATAACAATGTAGAGGCTCCCTCTTGAGTGGCTTCGTTGACGATCATGGCGGTAGTGTTTCGTGAACTTATTGATAATGTTGATGTTGATGCTACTGCTGATAATAATAATAATGTATTAGTTATATGCTTATGTTATATTCAATCGAATATAGTGGCATGGTTTCAATAAACCAAATCATTATAGAGTCGAATGCCGGATTTATATGGTATTTACTTTCGACTCCATATCATGCCAATAACGATATTCTGCTACAGTTGATGATTAAATAAATACCAGTAATATCAGGTTGTATAGAAAGTTCTGTCCGATTTTTAGAATTTATTTAAAAGGACACACATGATATTTAATACTGCAAATTTCATCATTTATATAATCTCTATTTGAACATTTTTGGCTGCTTCACTTGCATTAGAACCTCGATGAAAACTCGTAAATCATAATGTGACGAATATGCTCTTTGCTTGGTTCCATGATTGGTTCTTCATATAGAAAACTAATATACTAAAATATGGTTGTTGCTCTACGGGGGAACTCTTCATGAAATGATTATACATCAATGAATGCCACCAATATTTATAGTTTTTACAAAAAACAGGTTTCATCAACAGGTTCAAACTCTTAATCTGACAGAACTTTCTATACAACCTGATATATAAATCAAGGGTATTTAATAATAGATTATTCTTTTATTCTTTTATTCTTTTACTTATTTCAGTTATTGGACCGCGGCCATGCTGGGACACCGTCTTGAAGGAGTTTTAGTCGATCAGATCGACCTAAGTACTTATTTTTAAAAAGTCTGGTACTTATTCTATCGGTCTGTTAGCCGAACCGCTAAGTTACGGGACATAAACAAACACACACACACACACATACACATATATATATATATATATATATGAGGGTCTTCTACAGTTTCTGTCTAGCAAATTCACTCACAAGGCATTGGTCGGCCCTAGGCTATAGTAAAAGACACTTGCCCAAGGTGCTACTCAGTGGGACTGAACCCGAAACTACGTGATTGCGAAGCGAACTCCTTAACCCCACAGCCATGCCTGAGCCTATTATTTTACGTTAAAAAAATCTTTTACTTGTTTAAGTCATTCAATTGCGGCCACGTTGGGGCATTGTCTGCAAGGGTTTTAGTCGATCATATCGACCCTAGTACTTATGTTATTCTGGTTCTTATTTTATCGATCTCTATTTGTCGAACTGCTAAGTTACATAACATAAACAACACCGCTCTTTTAGACCGTTGTAAACATAAACAGATACACAGACCATCCCATAGATTTTTTTTATTTCAGACACAGAATATCTAGGTTTACGTTATTTAATGTATCGTCCATCAATTTTATAAGGCGGTAGTATGAGTTTTACTGGAGATGTGATTGCTATTTCTAGCAGGTCGAACAACCACGTAAAGGATCCCTTATTGTCTGATAACGTTGACGTCATCTCTTCTGACGGATAAACGTTACTACTATCAGTGAGAGAAGTGTTGTAATAATTGAAATAATGTTGGTGATTCTATCTTCATTACACTTACCTTTAATACACATTCGCAATAACTTGAGTTGTTAGCACGATTGCATCAATAAAGTGGCTGCAAATAAACTATGATCTTTCCGCACGAAACCGTGAAATATTATATATGAAAAGGAAAGAGTTGAATCAATCAGAATACGTTAACTAATAGTTTATTTTATCTAATAAAAAAAATATATATATTCATCCTATATATTTCTATTTTAATTCTTTATCTAAAGCTATCAGAAACGTGACGATCCTACCTATTGCAGATTCTAAACAACAACAACATTTAGAATAGATTTCTCTATCTGACTGTATGTTTGTCTCTCTCTCTGGCTATCTCTTTCTCTCTCGCCCACGTTATAGAGCAACTATCACTAGTAGTCTGTAATCAGTGTAGAGAAGTTGCCAGCAATTCGCTGATATATCAACGACTGTCATAAACACACCAAGCGTTAAACAAAATGAGAAATTCGATCCGATGTAAACACCAAACAAAAACAAACAAAACAAAATGCAATACGTGAGCAGGTGCTCCAGTAAGGCCATGGCTTACAAGATATAGGTTGAAAGATACATCTCTTGGATACTTCTGTGATGCATCATCAGTGATGTTCTTGTCGTCGTAGGGTGGTTTCAGATCTTTCGTAATTAGAACCCCTCACCCAGTTAATCCAGCCTGTGTTGATCAACTCTCGGCTTGGATCCCAGCAACAACAAATATTATTTTATGGATTAATCAGAGGACATAGTGGGGCGTCCATTGATCTTTTGCAGGGCCTTCAAACCTGGGGGGGAAATGGAAGAAGAAACACGAATTATGGGCGGCTATCATCAAACTGAGGAACATGATCCTAATGGTTACAAAATAGTGGACTCCAATAGAGATACTCAATAGTCACGTGGTGGCGTTAAACCAGGCGACAGGTAACATCTGTCACCCAAGAACAGACAGAGTCTAACCGATGGTATTCCGCTAGCCAATTTGGTATTCTGTCTAGCCAATTTCACTAACAATGCTTGGATCGACTCACAAATATTTTAGAATATAATTCTCCAAGGTGGGGCGGGCACGGAACCACGTGATTTCGAAGCGGAAGGCTTAAACACACGGCTATGTCGGCCCGCATGGTCACACCGGCGACGATGACCATGCCTATCTGCTACGATGACCATGCTTGCAACGATGGCTATGTCAGGGTCAATTATCTAGTTGTTGAAACATTCAGTATTTCACCTTCACTAAAGTTCAGTGCGATAGCAAGCCTATCTCATATCTATAAGCTGGCTACGGTTGGAAGGATTTTGGACGGAGCAATATTTTCTAAGGAATATTTCATAATTCATTGACACCACGATTCCTCTCTATGTCTCGAACAATATA
>JAOPJM010001291.1:35025406-35036304 GCA_027124095.1 Muusoctopus leioderma
TACTACTACTACTACTACTACTACTACTACTACTACTACTACTACTACTACTGCTGCTGCTGCTACTGCTGCTGCTGATGCTGATGCTACAAGATTATATATACTAATGTATAGTTTATTAACCTAGATAAAACGTTCGTAATATTATGTATGAAACAATGAAAGAAGTAACGAAACAAATAAGAATAAAACGGTGTTAAACTACGAAAATAGAAAATAAATGGAATAAGAAATACTTCTTTGCTCATGAAACGACAATACTTTTCTTCGTCTATTCTTGGACAAATTGATTTTGACATTCGATTAAATTTACTTGCAAGAGTAGAAGTAATACAAATCAGTTTACTTGTAAAAATTGTAACTATGGTAAAATGATAATTTTTCAAAAAGTATATTTCAGTACGTCAATATATTTATTAGTTTAAGTTTTAAAACCATCTGATAGATACTGATAATATTACATTCACATAGACTGAAAATCGTCGAACTAGACATTTTACGCGTATATGGTACAATATTTTAGTTTTAATTTCAAACTACGTTAGCATCGCGTTTGCATTTCGATAAATAAGTTTCAGTAATATAATGTGGTCGATTAAATCCTCCCTACCACGAAACATGAGTTGTGTCTTGTAAAATACTATCAATATTTTAATTCACCTCAGCAGTAGTTATTAAGCTTTCGTCATATCGTTAATCGCACAGTATAGAATTGCAAAATGAATAGCAGAGTAACATAACAGATTAATGAACTGATGTATCATGATATTCGAATTGATAATATCGTTGGTTTCCGGATGCAGAGTCAAGAGTTTGTATCCTGTCAGTGGTTATGCTTTTAGTAAGGTATTGATAGCTTCAAAGGCGACATACTATCAAATCAGGCGAGCAAAGAGTGAACTCTGTTGCGTAGTGCCAAGCTAATGGGAAAATGACTACTAGTTTGATGATTTTGATGATGCTTTTAGTGCTTCGATGCATAAATACATATATATATATATATATATATATGTATATATATTCTTCCTTGGGCCCTAAAGGAGCGCCGTTTGGCATTTTTAAGCCTGGCGAAGCCCATCCCTCCTCAGGCCTGACCACAGCTGATTTCTCCCAGAGAGAGAGAGAGAGAGAGAGAGAGAGAGAGAGAGAGAGAGAAATCGACCCCAGTACTAGACTGGTACTTTATGTATCAACCTCGAAAGGATTAAAGGTAAGGGTGACCTCGGTGGGACTTGAACTCAGAGTGCAGAAAGCCGGAACGAATACCGCAAAGCATTCTATCGGACGCTCTAACAACTCCACTGATTCGCCTTATGAACTCCCGCTACATTAGTTTTTGTGAGATCATTGGAATTTATTAAAGCAGGCTTTTACAGATTTTAATTTTATCCTTAATGTTCTGAGTTAAAATACGACTGGGATTGATTTTTACCTTTCATTCATCTTCAGAAAAGGATGAATGCCACAGTTACCATTTCCCCTACTATAAAATATAAGACATTTGTGCTGAGTAAAAGGAAAACAATATTTACTACAATTTAACAAAATTTAAAATCTAAATGATTTCGCAGAAAGCTTAATATAAAGTTTCTTATAGAACACTATTAAGTTTTATATAAAATTCTGTGTAAAGTTTAGTGACAAGTAGGGGCAATTATAGAATTCGGCTCACCGATTACATCTGTAATGAAATTGAGCCGCTAATCTAAAATAAAACCTTTCCACACGAAAACTTCAATATTACACGACGACTGAAGATGTGCTTCAACCTCTGTGTTTAAGAAGAGTTGGCTGGGAGTGTTATGACGTCAACAACTTATAGGAAATATCACTCTGAATTTGTATAAATGTCAACTTTAAAAATGAATGTCAAACTGAAGGTGATATTTCAGAAGAACTAATACCAGTTTGGATATGTATAGAAAACTATCGGATCACCTGAAACCTGGATCGATAATGTTCTCACACAGCATCGATTCAAAATTATCTTTTTAATCGTTTCATTACTAATTGTGATACAATTCATTAGTACGGCACATGTTTAAGTAATGATGTTTAAAAAGATAAATTCAATAAATACAGAGTTGTGCGGAAGTGGGGTAAAATAAAACATGAAGTATGTAGAAGTTTTAATCGAATTAACTTAGACGTTATCATGCGTGAAAATGTCACTTGAAGACAACTTGATAATCAAAATAAACAAACGAAAGACTGCTACCACCATTCCATCATCCCCACCATTGCCACCACCAGAAACAGTCAAAACAGCATCACCACTACCACAACCGCCACCACAACCACCACCACCATCAGATGTTCCCAAAGGCACGACACTGCAGAAAGGCAGTAGTACATCTTCGAAGAGAGTAAATATAATCAGTAAACTGTTATCTAGAGACGTTAGGTTCGCACACAAGATAAAGTTAAATACTAGGGACAAAGCGATAAGACTGAATACGTTAGCAGCACTAGTAGCTAGAGTTTGGTCTTTAAATACTTATTTAGCAATAAACTATAGCATTCGTCTCCTTCGCCACTTTTTATATACAATCACTCCCACCAGCACTACCACCAGCACTACCACCACTACTATTGTTGCTATAACTACTACTACTACTACTACTACTACTACTACTACTACTACTAAAAACCACCACCACCACCACCACCACGACTACTACGTTTATCACTATTTATATCAGTAAAAGCAGAAAAAGATTATTATAAAAGATGTACACTGTAATATTTTTAAATAATCACTGTTAGAGATATGGCTGTCCATTCAGATAACAAAGAGTCATTGAATTGACAGAGCACAATAATTTAAATATAAATACCTTAAAATAGAAATATCGAGTATGTAGAATATAGGAAAAGAAGACAATAACAATCCCACTGGTTTTTGTGCACGAAAGCTCGTAAAAAAAAGTGGTAAGAATAAATACCATTAAAATACATAGTGAATCTCACTTGTGTGACATTCAAAACAATAGTTGTTCGCAGGAATTCCCAAAAGCGTTATCGGTCCAAAGCTTCGAGAATTTTGTATGTTGCTTATCTATATATTGAAACTATCTCTTGCATTGTATTTCCCCCAAATGATGGACTAGCAAGAAATAAAATGAACGTTCATTGAAAGCTGAGAAAAAGATTGGCTATGATAACAATGAGAATTGCTTCAATCTTCGAAAGATTATATATTTTGTCCTGAAGCTTTGTAATTTACTATGAATATTAAGGGACGTGCCCCATAACCTCGCCCGACCCTCTTAGACTGAGGGTTATAAATAGCTAGATAAGATTAATAGTCACAGTTTGAATATTTGAAGGTCAGTATTTTTTATGGGTAGAAAGAAAGATAGCCGAGGAAGAAGTTCTAGAGAGAGTTCCTAGGAAGGATTGGTAAAATAATAACTTATAAGAGTTCTATGTTGTTAGACACAGTAAGACGAATAGCAGCGAGTGATAGGGGTGAGTCAAAGTTGAACTAGCATATAATTAACTAGCTCAGAAGAGCAGAGATCATTGACGTAACGATAAAGGGACAGGGAAAAGACAGCTTCCCGTTGGGCGGTAAGTTGTAGTCTGTTATTGAGTGAATGTTTATTTGTCAGGTTTACTTCCTTTTTTCTTTTGATGACATCTAGAATTTTAGTGGGTTAAGTGGGAGCACCATCCCAAATGAGTTAGCAAACTCCCTATAGGATGAATGAAAACTGCATACAGGTCCATATGCGCAGCCTACGCGCAATCCTCGGCATACAGTGGTAGGACAAGATCACAAACCTAGAGATCTTGGACAGAGCAGAGACTACAAGTATCGAAGCATCACATTAAAAGCCCAGCTTCGATGGATAGGGCCCGTCATCTGAATGAATGGCTCCAGGATTCCCAAGCAGCTCCTCTGCGGTGGACTCTGCTTTGGCAAGAGGAACAATGGAAGACTCCAGAAACACTCCAAAGACTACGTGAAGGCCAGCATTGCAAATTCTGGTATCTCCCCAAGGCTTGCATGGGATCGGAACTGCTGACTTGCACCAACGAACATGCATGCGACAACTTCGAGTGGGGGGCACCAGAGCAGCTTCACCGAAGCACACGAGAGAGGAAGGCAGGAGCAGCAGTACCCAGGGAGCCCGGAAAGGTTCCCTGTCCTCACTGCGGTGCCCATGCAGATCCAAACTGGGACCCCATAACCACCTGCGAGTTCACACCAAATTAGACCGAGAGGCACATAGTCATTATCGTCGGACACGATGGACGACCAACCATGATCATAGGATGAATTTGCGTCTTGTATATATTCTGTAGTGGTAAACCGCTACAGAATATATACAAGACGCAAATACTTTCTGACCTTTTAAAGGAAACCTTTTCCCTAAAATCGCTTGGTGATATATGTGTACTTGTCTCAAAAGGTAATCAGAGAAGATATGTGATGAATTTAATTATATAATATTTATAGTATTTGGATGTTGTAAGTATGCTTTCTTGAGATGTGTAACGCTTGTGTTTTGATGCTGTTGAGTAGGACAATGTTATCGTGCTGATATTTAAGAGGATATTTTCAATATTCTCATAAAGCATGTGCATGTCTACCGTAAGATGTTCATAAAACATGTGCATGTCTACTGAAAGATGTTGAGGTTGCAGGTGGATAAGATCTGAGTGCAGAAGTAGAGTTGCAGTGTAGTGTGGTGATATCTACATCAGACTGTGTACAGTTAGAGATGACTGCGAATAGGCTATTTGTGTAGCGAAGAAAGATAGTGGGAGAGATAAACGAGTCTTAAAGTTCGTTCGAGTTGATAGACTTTGGAGAGAGCACCATCAATACATGAAGTAATAGAACAATCCAAATATATATACTGCTGCTCCTTAAATTACGCCCTGTCGTTCTATAAATTATATTTGTTATTTATTGTCACCAACAGTGACAACAATAACAACAATAAATCTATCAATTTCTACAATATTTCGGAAATCATCCTCCCCAAAGAAATCAACAAAAACTACCAACACCAGAAGACCTTTTTTCTTTACTGTCCTGATGTTTATTCTGCTTTTAGTGCAGGGTCCGCATACCAACAGCAGAGTCAATGACCGATAGGAAATATTAATTGCCTTGTAACACTAAAACTAATCATATTACTACTAACAAAATTAGGAAGACAAATATCACAGTATCAATAACAATATTGATATCAGGAACTGTACAATAATATACGCAAACGACACAACTGATGTATAAAGCCATCAGCAGAAATACATGCAACCAACGAAACAAGAGACATATTAACCACACATATTATAAAACTATTTATGCAGTTTCCAAGCTGCCATTGCTACAGTTAAATCAGTTAATATTATAACAGCATTACACTCGTTAGCACCTAATCCCAATACTTTTTGTGAAGGATAAAATTATCTGGTTAAAACAAATAAAAACTAAACTAAAAAGCATATGTGAAAATTTCAATTTGTAAAGCAAGAATCCCATCCCAACAATAACATTGAGACAATAATTTCCTGCTTGGGTGACATATCTGTATCAGGAAAGACCATAAAAGATGGCCCGGAGCGAGATCATCTCCATTAAAAAGTCGATGATAGGTGAGTAAATGTTCACATCTGAACAGTTTTAATTCATAGTTATGAACATACAAACATACAAATGTTTGCTACTGCCAACTGTTTACAAAAGCCAGTACTGAAGGCAAATATCAATTACATAATGATATCAACATGACAAATACAAGAATACCCTAACTAGATTGGTGGGTTTACAAATACTCTCTGGAGTATTTGTAATGTTTTGGTCAAATTTTACAAGGAAAAGGAAGAACATCAAACAAACTCTTACCCCAAAACGAAAAATTACTCTTTCACAGGATAAGAAATCCCAAAAGTGCAATAATCACCAACATTACTTAATCGCTCAAATAAATAAGTAAGCCGATAAGTAGCAGGATGAAAATCTCGCAAAAGTGAGATTAAAAACCGCAACAAAAATCGAAAACTCCAAATTATACACGCAATAAGTCTATTAAGAACTCAAGCTAAGACTTTAAAATAACTTTCAAAAGTGCATATAAGAATGTTGCTTACATCACAGTAGCAGTAAATAAAAAATTCAGAAATTCTATATTTTCTTTATCTGAAACAAAAAATGAACAAAACCTGTGGTGCCTCTATGGGAACAATATAAAAACAAACATTCCAAAACATACGTTTGAAACATTTCCTCAAAGGAGGAAACAAACGCCTTGATACAATCACTGATTCAAAGAGTACAAGTAGACACAATATTTTTGTACTTATCCAACTACGAGACAATTCAAACTGTGAAAATGTTATCTGAAACTGAAATAAGATTCGATGAAAATACAAACAAATCCAAGTAAGTAGAAACTTGTTGACTTGTATGATACAATGGAAGAAACAACTGTTATCATAGAGAGGTGCGGCGGCAACAAGTCATTTCTGATGCTAAAAATTATTTTTTGGTAATACATTCAAAGTAAGGACCTAAATTATGATGTCAACCGAGGGGACAATGATCAGTGGGGTTTGGCGGAGGCATGAGACCGTGTTTTCGAGGAAAGTTACAATATTCAAACGGCTCTAACATTTGAGTTGATGATCCGATCTGAACTTATTTGGTGTCATTTGCTGTTAGGTATGAGGAAGATTCATGACGGAAAAATCCCTCCAGTTATCCACTACAACAAATGCCTGTCCATACAAGTATGTATGCTGCTTGTAGTACTATACGTTTTCTTAAGTGATGACTTCCGCTGAGATTTCTATTCACGAAAAAGCAATAGCTTATTTTTCATGATTGGCGCTTTGAAAGGAATGTTATTTTTATCAAGCACTTCTTTCTGGAAGTTGTAATATCGTTCTTGTCTCCTGGATCCTAATCTACAGACAGTGGCAGCACCAGGCTTGTCATCGTACACTTTATTGTCTAGCGTTACCAGGCGTCTGCACTGGTCTCCTCTAAAGAACTTTCTATGCTAAAAAGAATGTTCAACAAGTCTGCAACATCACACCGAAAATGATGTTGAGATGCCCATCCTGCCTCATCAGGACAATGCACTTCATCATCATCCACATCACTTATTTCTGTTAATAGCTTACAAAAATGCTAATCTCAGGACCAATCAGAATCCAGCGCTCTAACATGGTAGGGTTTTCAGTGATAGCAATCATTCCACCAATACCTTTTACTTTCATTTAATGCACTCAATCTTTGTCTTCTTTAAATTTTGGCTGTTTGGTATCATTGATGATTTGAAGGCATGGTCCTTATAATTCATATATATAATATTATATAAACTTTGTTTGATATTACATTTGATGATTTTTTGTTTGTAAGCATTTTTAAATTATCTCTAATATAACCTAATGTTAAAGGATTTATGCTGATATTATAGAGATAAATTAATTGGAAATACGGTTGCAGATCTTCATTTCAAAGCAAATAGCACCAAATATATTCAAATCAGACCATAAACTCAAACACTAGAACCGTTTGAATATTGCCACTTTCCTCGAAAACACGACCTCCTGTTCTTCTAGGTCCCACATACTCCCTATTGGATTGATCATTGTCCAATCAGACTAACGTTGTAATTTAAGTCCTTACCTTTAATGTGACACCAAAAAATAAACTTTTACATCAATTTGAAATGAAAACTAAATTTTGACATATTTAGCTCCCCACTATATCAACCATAAAATCAACTTGAGATAATGAAAAGTGTACAATCATCTTAAAACGACCTTTGTATATTAGTTATATGTCAGTGATGAACTCCAACCTAGGTCCTATGTTCCCCTTGCTCTTCTCAAAGTCTTAGCTGAATGTATTAGTTTCAACAGTAGCATAGTGGCTGATGACTCGAGCGTCTCTACTGTGATGCAGACTGCTGAATATTGCTTGAGAGTACGAACATACCTCGATTCCTCGGTTGCTTGGGTGAAAACCTGACGATCTTTAATTTAAGCAGACTTCTAACCTTGAAGTGACAAACAAAATGAGATAATCACTGGGTAATCAGCATTTCTAAATCCACTGTTCAGAAATTAGTACACTGAAATGTCACGTTTCATTTCTAATCAAGATAGAACCTCCACATAATCGGGAACATAAACAAAGAGAATGAAGTGAAAGAAATACTACAGAGAAATGCTTATTCTTAATCACATCAATATCTTTCAAATATACTCCATGTGAACCAATTTACACTAGTGCAAAGCATGGCTGAATGTAGTGATAGAAACACTAAAGAAATAATAAAACAAAAACTTGGATTTCAATAGCTAGAGGGTCGATAAGAATTGATTATATGAATGTACTCCTAGTTGTGTGTATAGCAATAGTTACTTTTCATGAATGAATACTAAGAAATGTAATATTGCTAGTATACACCATCTTGATTTTCAAGGCAGATAACAATATGATGGTGACGTTATCCGTATAAGTGCATATCGCCTTTCTATTTTCCAGTAGTGATATCTTCATAACCATCATCTTCTGCACTAATGTATAGAAATATATACACTACAGAACCAGCGACAAAGGTCACACTTATCTAACTGAGTATTTGATGGCTGTTCATCATGATCTCCAAGTAGATTAGTATATTTAATGAGGATTTAAAACTCACCGCCTACCCATACTCAGCCACAGAATCAATCAATAACCAGGGGTTCGCAAATAATGAAGAATTTTCGGTCGTTAACTTGGGGCCCCTGTACTCTATATAATACGGAATGAGCAGGTACTTCAACGCACATTTCTTCGCGTCCTATTCAGTATAGAGAACAGCTTCTACAATGCTCTAAATGATTCTGCTAGAACACTACACGGTCTCTATTCAAACACGATTTTCTTCTCTATTCGGAATATTTTTAACACAAAGCTAGGCATTTACAGCTTCTGGTTAGTAATAATTTTAATTTCCCTTCAGATCAAATTTCATTCACTCACACGAAAGAGCTCTCGTTTTCGTTGTTGCATCGCTGTCTAATACTACTACTAATAATAATAACCCACCCTTTAATAAAATTCACTTGAGGAGAGCACTTCCTTCTCTACCCTCACCTTCCTCTTCAAGTGGTACTTGAAGAAGTTGATGAGGGCTTGTCCTGAGAGGAAAAGCTATGTCCTCAAACCTTTCAACCGCGTCCACTATACAACTTCTTTTGCCATAGCCACCAGGGAGAGGAAGAGTAACCGCTCTTCCTTGCTAAAGGAAGGTGGTGGTTTGATTTTCACGATAGATTCGGCTGATCCACGTGACGGAAGCTGTTCGACATAAACCCACAAATCAGCAATGCACGGACGTTGAACGAGTGCGTGCCGGACGGTTTCGTCATCCTGCGCGCATCTCGGACAGGTACGATTGCTGGTGGCTCCACCACGGTCATGCCTGTAGAGTTTATCCCGAACAGGCAACGCTCCCTTGTAGCACTGCCAGGCCAAGGACTTTTGGAAATTATTCATAGTACCCGACCTGAAATTCTCCAGAAGAGACTACTCAGACTGTCTTCGTCGATGCCCAGAATCGCTCCTAGGCCATCATCGCTCATACTCCCCCCCCCCACTAACCCTCTATAGAATGTGAGAGTTGACGTTCCACCAATTACATGGTCCAGCTGGTAGAGTGCAGTGAGTACCTGGCAACATTCCAGATGCCAAATAATAATAACCCGCTGTTGTTACTGCTGTTGGCCACTCTCTTCTTCCATCTCATCCTCACTGTCACTGCTTGTTATGGTTGGGAGAAGGTTGTGTCTCGGCTTCCTGGTCAACTCCGGAGTTGCGCCTAGTGTTGCCTTAAGAACAGCAGCCTACTTAGTCTGCTGCTACTGATGCTGCTGCTGTTACTGTTTTCTTCCTTTCATTACTTCCAGGCAGAAAGCCCTTAAATTACTTTTACTGCCACATATGTAGCAGCTGGGAATTCTTCACTGAATTATCAGTATTAGGGCCTTTTTTGGCACCTACTACAGAGTACAATTCCGAAAAATGTTTGTGGTCTTGTAGGGCCTTGAGGACTTGTATGTCCATAGTGACCCCAACCGACCACATTTCACTGAAAATCACATCGATGCTGACTAACTTCCCATATTGCTCGACAAAAATAACCACGCGCCAGTGGTCGACGCTATTACAGATGTTCTGATGGTAACCCTCGTATTCCTCCGTCCCAAATACTGTAGGACCAGTTTATGGGCAGGTGTGTCATGTATCGATTGAGCTTGTGCTCTCACCTCATCCTCAGTTTCGAAAACACCGCTTATCATACCATATGCTGTCCCTCTCCCTATGTAGGAGATCCCACTCCATATATCGACAAGGGCTGCCCCAATTGCTCTTCGGAGGGTGGTACAAAGAAAGCCTCTGTGTCTTTGGCAAGGCACAGGAAAGTCACCTTTCTTTTCTCTCGTGCCTGGGTTATAGCTTTGACCCACAAGGGCCCAAAAGACAAAGTACAATATACAAAAAAGACGGGGGAGGGAGAAAGATGTTATACAATGAATGGAGACACGTTAAAAATGTTGATGATGCAAATAATTAAAATATTACAGAAAAACACAAACAATAATTAAAACAAGATATAATTGATAATAATAATAAATATGATAACAAAAACAAGAAATGAAAAAGACATAGAAAACATTTAAGACCCTCGTCTCTCACACGAGCGAGAGCCCACTGGCTGTGGCCGGTCATAGTACCCCACCTCTATGCCCGCTCGCCAGTCTTGTATTGTTTGAGAGTGCACCCGAAAGCGCCTCTTAACATTTTCTGTGATAATAATAATAATAATAATAATAATAATAATAATAATAATAATAATAATAATAATAATAATAATAATAAT
>JAOPJM010001291.1:35051855-35063049 GCA_027124095.1 Muusoctopus leioderma
AAGCATGTGACCATTTTTACAGAGATAGAGAGAAACAGAGAGAGAGAGAAACAGAGAGAGAGAGGGGGAGAAGGAGAGAGATTACACATAGCACTAAAGGAATGGTGGATAAAACGATTGCCAAAAGATAGTGAGTCCTTTTTGTCAAAAATGTTTATTTTACTTTCGAAAAATTATTTTCCTTTTGCTTTTACTCAAATGTCATGTTAGAATTTGTTCTTTTCTCCGATAGAGAAATGGATCATATTAAAAATAAATTCATATAATACGTTTGCTTCCGGTAGCGTGTGGAGGCATAACCGGAGGTGGGCTTATTATATAGAGTTTTTTTCGTTAATAGTTACTATTCTAGAAATAGTAGATGAATATTCCATCTTGTTTTGGCGTGTGATTTCATAATAAAAATATATTAAGCATTAAAACGTAGCTTTTTTCTATAAATACACAAACAATTATTTTTTAGACAGAAAAGAGAAACAGGCCCACTGACGGGACTCAAACCACGTATCAATCGTTTGTTGTGGTTTGAGTTCCGTCACTGTGTTTGTTTCTCTTTCTGTCTCAAATTCGAATTTATAATGTCTAATATCACTGCACCTTGAATATCTTAGTAGTTAATACATTCCTTTTTTATTGCGTGTATTTGTGAACAATGGTGTCGTTGCATATGTTTGCTCAAATACGGTACAAACAAGCCAATAACTCGTTGACTGCATTTTGATGGGATTTTGCTCGACAGTTATTTGTTCGTTTTTATGCAAATTAAACGGTATATTTCACAAATCAGATGTTATCTTAAATGATCTCCATTGTGTAAAGACGGCAATCTCTATATTATGGCATTCTCAATAACTGTTATGTTTTGTAGTTGGTCCAGTTCAGATGATATTGTTATTTCTTTCAAAAGCCGTTAGAAAATACTTTCATCGAGGTGTTAGGTCTTTGTTATCGATTTATAGATTTATTTTCTCAGAAAGGAGCGTCAGTGCCCATGTCCTTTGTAGGGCCGCTCAGACAGATGAGATCGATACAGTAGATTCAGTTTCAATTTCCGCAGTTGATGCATTAAGGAAACCGTGAAGTAGGAAGCAGTTCCAGAGAGCTGTAGTTAAGATGGTAAAGGTTGTGTGTAGGGTTTGAGTGTGAAACAAAGTATGGATGGACAAAGAAGGAGAAATGGGTGAATCGATTTACTAGTTCAGAACAACCCCTATAGTATCGGTAGAAGATACTGATGGAAGGTACGTTGGTGTTCTAGTGGTTGTAATATATGATTGATAGAAGGTTTGACAATCACACCGATGGCATTTTTTGGATGCGGTCTAAATTCTTTGTGTGTAGCACCTGCTCCATTTCAGATATGCAATCAGTACTCTAGTGTAGAGTGCACTTGTTTATTGTATAGGGGAATCAGCTGTTCAGGGCTGAAGTAGTTTCTGGCTTTAAAGATAAAATGTAGTCTTTGTATGTGACTGCCATACTAGATCAACGAAGATTGTAAAGCCTTGCATTTGTACGCTCTGTGAAGGTTTTAGTTGTGAGTTGTTCATAAGTAGGAAAGGTGTAGTGTTGTATGATATGCATAATGGCAGTTTATTTGTGCAGTAGGGGACCAGGTTGTCATGTCTATTGATAGTCATGAAGTTAGTGCGTGTCTGGCATGAGGCGCCTAGGTTGTGTAGATGACTTTTGTGTGCGAAAAGTTATCGAGGTGAAAGGTGGTTTCATCTGTATAGATTATATTTGTTAGAGAAAACAGCAAGGTGGTTGTTGGGGAGAAGAATGAAGAATGTGTGACACATAACGGTAACTGAGGTACTCCAGAATTCATATGGAGCAGTCTGGTAGGATACTTTTAATCTAGACCATGTGAGATGGATGGATGGATGGATGGTGGCCATAGGCGAGGAATTGTGCTGTTAATTCTGTAGGGAAAAGATTGGCTCTGTGTATAACCAAGCAATCTATTTAGGCAAGCATGTCTTTTTTATTTTATTTTCCAATTTCTTTATATAGTTATATATTTACTTATTTATATGAATATGTTTTCATTTATGTATGAATACTCATATATTTCTGTGCTACAATGTTAGTGACAAAACTGAAAGTAGAGTCACGTGTTAGTGATTATATGACGACCCCAAACCACAGGACACGAACTCGGCACAGTAAGATGATGAGACATTCGTCAATTGTACAATGCTGTCACTATTTATATCAGTGTACCGTCCCACTCCGTAGGACATCAAATATGCGACGCTTTATACCCAAGTAAAGCGAATTATTTAAGGAAGAAAACACTAATGAGCTGAACATAAAATTACTTTTTCAATAGCTGTGTACAAAAATGTTCGTTTAATTGATTTCGTAATGATTTTTTTTCTTCTTTTGGTTAAATGACTTTGGACAAGTAATTCCGGGTATTATTTCTAAAATATCTACGAGATAAGTACAGAAGAGTTAAAGAAACTATCTATTCGTTCAGACAACAATTTCAATCTGATACTAAACTTTTGGAAATGTTTACTTATTTCAAATATAATCCTAAGATATTGGGTTATTTGAAGAATTCTAGTCAGACGTTATAAAATTGTTGATCTAGAAACCCTGATTTACATTATTGCTTTCGTTTTGATTGGGCACAAATACCCTATACTTTAGAGTAAAGGAAACGATAAATGTGACACTCATGCTTTTTTCAATTACGTTGGCAAAGTAATCCAAAATGACTTCAAGCAGAGATTGAAACCAGTTTACAGATCTCGGTTTACCAGAAGTCATCTCTTACTCTATGATGCTTCACACCCAGTCTCATAAGATTATTGTATTGACATTGTTTATATAATCAGTTGCCGGAGTGTTTATAAATATGAGTCTAAACTTATAATAAGGGTAGGTACAATAGCTTCTAGTTCCGTATTAGTTCATTGTAGATATTCTCATCTGTTTCTTTTTTATTGATGTTTGTTGTGTAATTCACATCAGCTTGTCTAACTTCTATAGCTGTACAATATTTATGTTTTCGGCTCCAGAAAACAATCTCTGATATGTTATATTTGTATATAAAAAACCCATTAACAGAAATATTCTAAAAATATTATTAACTTTATAAAAATGTAGCATTTTGATATTTTGATTCTTACATCGAGGCAATCCTTTCTTTGAATGGTTGTACATATGATTATTCTTGTGTCACTCGATGACATTTCAGACAGTTGCTGCTGAAATCAGTTACAACTTTAACGTGTCTTTGACAGATTATATGCCTTTTATCACAATGTAATGGTTTATAAGCATAGATATCCCTACTTGATTTATTTGATTTATAAATTCCAACAGTTATATTGTTGTTGGGGGGGGTGTTAGCGGTGTTCAGTTGTATTGTTAGTGGGGTGGGGAGGGGAGGGGTAGGAGGTAGGGGGCAGGGGACAGGGGGTAGTGGTGGTGGCGTGTTGTTTAGCCCCAGCTCACCCCTGATTGAGCAGACCTATAATCAAATGCATCCCAGCCTTAACTATCTCGTATTTTCGTATAACTGCAGGACTACATCACCCAATGTGTCCTTCCTGTTTTAGGACGGTAGGGTGTTATTTGAGAGAATTTAACTGCTATTTCTAACAGGCCAAGCGCCCGCGTTGAGGCTCCCTTACTGACTCCAACAGTTATTAAATATGGTGAATTTCGATTATAATGATGTTACAAACAAATATTTCCAGGTTATCAAGTAAAAAAATTTCATTTCTTCATTCTGAAGCACTCAAATATTGACTAACTTTATTAACAGAACTAACAAAGACTTTAGAACTGAAAGTTAAACAAAAACAATGTCTTGAAATATTCCTTTTTTATGTTTGAAAATATTCTTGCTAGTTCTTATTCAGAAACGGTTGTCTAGTGTTAGCAGCAAATACTCTTGGAAGTTTTATGAGTCAAAATGATTTCAAAAGTTATATATAAGGAAATGAATCGTACTTTCTTTTTCAATTCAGTTGCATTGTTATGAGACTTCATGTTTACTTCCGCTCAGCAAACATGAACTTTAAAATAGTTTCACAATTCTAAAAAAATTCTGATACACCTGATTGTTCGTAATCAATTATATTATTAGAGTAAAACTGATCAGAGAGGAACTAATTAAGACAGCACTTTATAATTTGCAATTACATGCTGTAATCGTTAGTTTATTTTTACTAAGTGTACCTTTTGTTTTAGAGTAATAATTCTGTTTGCATTACGACTTAAATCATGTTGGTAATGCACCTTATAGTTTTGTTTTTAACACACTCATAAGCCCCCTTGTAAATTGAATCGACGATCCAGTGTCAATACCCAATTGATAATAACCCACTTCACTTATGTTGCTAATTTCCTTGAGAAATGAAGCTAAATTTCGTTTCGCTTTCAGCATGTATCATCGGGCCAAGGTAAAACATTACGGTTTCACACTACTGGCCTTACAAATATATTTTTTTTAATTCTGTTCTTAACGCGTTGATTACCATATTATACTCTATTCCAGTTAGATGCCTTCACGGTTAAAGTTGTATCCTCTCCAGAAGATTTTCCTTTCCAGTTATATTTCATCGCACTCAAAGTATTATCTTCACTTGTTACATCAGATCACAAATAAAGTTGTTTCGCATTTTTTCGTCATATATTGTAGCTGAAGCGATTGTAATCATTTCAACTGATTGTCCGAAGTGGTTTTGGTATTGTAGAAAAGGAGACATTTGGCATAATTCTTGTCCATACTTCAGTATATAACCTAACTTTGCGGTTAATAAATGTCTTTCCATGCAATTTTCTTCAGTTGCAACCATTTCCAATCGTTTTATTTCGTATTGAGTGTAAGAAACTCAATTTTGAATTCTTGAATTATCGATACATTCTGCGTAGCTTTTCTTACAATGAGCTAGTAAACATTTATTTTTTTACATTTAAGTATAAGTATTTAGAGTATAAATGCTCAGTTTTTCATAGAAAATCATCGATGCTACTTTTTAGCTATGTGATATATGTTTGTGCATTGTAGTGTTTATTGTAATTATAGTGATAGGCGCACGGCTATTATATTGGAGTTACATCAGTGGTATAGATGCTTAAGTTTATCTATTAAAAAGAAAACAGACGTTTTTGTGCTCGCTCGTCTGTTGTTATTATTACTGAATAGCAATTATTCCAATTATTATATTGGCTTGGTTTTTACAGACCTGTTTTAGTAGGATCAGTTCTCTCGGGTAAGATGTCAAATGTGTTGATATTGTCAGTGGAGAATATGTGTTAGACATTTTAAGTGAATTTATTATTGTATTGGTGTGTTGGGGTATTGTTAATTTTATTAAAAGTAAATGTATATTTGTGATGTTTGTGTTGTTGGTTTTGCTACTATGTAACATATTCATCCGTAATTTTCCACAAATTTCTGCTTTTGAAATAGTCAGATTACTTATCGAACTGGAAATTAAATTACTAAAACAGATTTATTTTCAGATATCAAAGTATCACAGCTATAGTTAAATTCAGATTACACAGGATGAAGTTATTTTAAATATTTTGAAACGCTTCATATATCTAACAGTGTGGAAGATGGATATTATCCTATTTTGTGATACCATCAAAATATTTCATTAACCAATCAAAGGTCTAAGTAAAATATTAGTTACTTTAGACTAAGCGAAAAGGAATTTGCTACAATCAGAAATCGAAACCGAATTACAGACGCAGTTAACCAAACACTTAACACTTGCTCAGCAATACTCCCTGTTGGGAACCTATTTAAGCACATATATCCAACACTCTGGGAAGGGTGAATGAAATTATCTATTTAGGCTCCACAGTCGATAACAACTTATATCGTGACGCCAAGCTGAACAAGGAAAGGTACTAATAGCTATGGACTCTTTTCATCACTAGAATCTTTGAGAATGCAATGCTCTTCATCAGTATGAAATTAAAGTTGTACCAGCCCTGTTTTCACAGAACGCTTCAGTACATCAGCGAGTCGTGGACTTCATACGCTGAGCAATACAGCAGTTTATCCACGACAAAATAGTTGATTACTTTAAGAATATTATTGACATTAACACATGCAGTATTCTTCTTTAGAATGTACATTTCATTGGAAAACGCTCCACACAGTGTCTCACATATATTATTCCAACAACAGGTACTCAGTCTCACAACAACAACACATTAGAGCAACTGTTTACACAGATTATTTACAACTATTTACATAAATTATTGCAACAACATATTAGAGCAATTGTTTTCACACAATATTTCGGACATACAAAATAACACACCTAACAGCAATATAAGATACCTTGCTAAAATAACAAGCGTAGTTTACAAATTCTCATGTTTTTATGTAAACATCTAAACATAGCCTACATTGTCAAAACCTACATGTGTCTCACGAGACACCTCTCAGTACATTTGTGAGAAAAATATTTTATACCCGCTATATCACTGATAACAAAACCAAATTAGATAAGTAATGCCTTATCAATAGTTCTATCACCAAAGAGATAAATAGGCAGTAATCCTTATAAATCTGGAATATTCCGCTCAGTCTTTGTACACACTCTGTCACCTCAAACAAGCCACTTTATATGTCATAAACCTTCCAGCTACTCACACATTTAATGATGACTTGATTTGTATTAATGTAAATAGAGCAAATACGAGATATTAATTGTAACACGTTGATAGCAGCATTTAAACATTGGTAGTGATACATACACGTTAAAGTCTACCTTTAAACAAATAGATTCCATACAATTTGTTTTGTTTCGTCCAGGTGCAATGACTCAAATTTGTACGGGAAAGTAAACGAGTCTATATAACTTAATACCTGCATCAATGACATTAGAAACGAAAAGAGAGTGAAATGTTTACGACCAGAAATTGAAACGGTTGCGAACTCAGTTCTCCAAGAGTTTTTTTACTACTATACATCACCTGTCAAAAGATTAGTGGTCACAAGAACAGATATATTTCCATATTGTTTCATTGATACTCACGAGAAAATAATGATAAACATGCATAAGCAATAACATTCACACGTGCTCATAAAGGACAAATATGAACATCATTCTCACCTGTGATAAACGATAGTCGTCTCATGGCTGGAAATGGATGATTCCCAGATGTATCCAATATATCGAGCCGATAGGGAGCTCCACGGATTCGGTAAATTTTCCGATGAAAATCCTCTATGGTCGGTGTGTAGTTCTCATCAAATTTGTTGGCAAGAAATCTTGAAACAATGGCAGTCTTTCCAACTTTTGCTGATCCAAGAATGACAAGACGATGACAATTCTCAGGGGGAGCACTATCCCCTTGTTCTACAAGAGCCATGTCTACGGCAGTTGCATTTCCTATAGACCAGCAGAGACATGCCAAATGAGATTGACCTACTGCCAAACAAGATTTGCTATCGTTGTCTGTGTTTTGGAAGTAGAGCTTCCAAGGACGACTGGAAAAGATAAAACGTTTTAAAATTTTAATCAATGTTTGTCAAAAAACAGAATCAAGAAGCAATAAACAAAATAATAAAAATAACAAAATAGAAAAGAAAGAAAATGCTTGAATTATTAAAGTCGAAATAGTAAAGTGAAAAAAATTTCATCGTCTTTGCCAATGAATTGCAAACTCTACAACTGTTAAGAGGATGATAAGGCCGAATCACCACTTTATTCTACCAAAATATCGGTATGTTTATCTCTCATTCTTTATTTAATTTAATACAGAAAAAATACTATAAACGGATCTCTAACAATTAATATTTCGTCAACGATACCGTAAGTAAATATTTAACCTTTCACTTCGTGTAACTCTATTTCAACTAAGTCAATACTACAAGTTAATGTTTATAAAAGGCAGATAAATCTCATTAGATGATGAGATTTATCGATAATCAACAGATATGTCTATTAACAATTACATAATTTCCGCATAAATTCATATGAAAATCTATAAATATATCAGCTAACGTCTCTTAGCCATGAATAAGATCCAATAGTGTAGCAAGGTCCAAACCAATGTGAGTGACACTGGCTACAAAGTTTTAATTTAACTGCATTTTGAGAATGAGCCTGATTTGATACTCCACCATGGCTATCATTGTTAGGATTTAAAAACAATAAATACGTAAAATATTACCTTCATGTTCGCTGGAGAAAGATTTTTAAAAAAAACATAATCTTCCTATATCACAGATATATAATGTTGTTTATTGATACACACAGCACAATTTTACAGACCGTAAATTAATAGCACGAACCACGTGTTCGACTAATTGTTTATACAAATTTAGCAATATATGATTTACTAGAAGACGTTTTTTAGGTATCCACTTATGATTGTTATTTCTGATTATTCTGTTTACTGATTCAAAAAGAAATAATAAATGCGTTGTGAAATATCATTTCTGCGTGTTCTATCGTCAGAAAATATTTAATAGCGTTTCAATAAAAGTAGACAATGAAAAATGTTTTTGATAATGTTCACGTCAGATGAGATAGCCATTCAAATCTCAATTTATAACTGAACGATGAAGTGGTTCTAGCTGAAATTGAATTAGTTCATATAACTATTTAACAAATGACATTTGCACAATGGCTTTTGAATGATCTGCTACCACCACTGATGGACGAAGTTTTCATTAAATAAACAATAATTTCATAATTAAGGATGAAGTCTTAGTTATAAAAGAGAATAAGAGTGCAAAGATGTGGCTTCCATATTTTTACTAAAGGTTTTAGTGAAGTAAGTGATGTGGCGCCAAACAAGAATTAAAACCATGTTTATGATATAATTCGACATGGACTTCTGCCCACCATGCTGGGGTTTTTTTTGTTTTGTTTTTGGGGGTATTTGGAGATTTTTTTTTACAAACCCGTTAGTTCTAGTGTTTTTCACCTATAAGATGATCGCTCATTTTCAATGTAATTTAATATTAATTTATTTTGACATAGCCCAAGGAAAATGTTTGTGAGTATTGACAATTGAATCGACACCAGTGTATAACTGGTACCCACTTTATCAACACCAATGAGATTTGAACTTAAAATAGAGAGGGACGAGAGGATATATTATATGGTATTAATTCTATGTTTTACCGTTTCTGCCAACTCACTGCCCTCGGTAGATTTAATATTTCATTTTATGAACAGACGTAGAGTAGTGGAAACGGTAGAGCGCCGCACAATATTTAGATCCGTACACTTACGTACTTACGTACGAACGGGATCAATTTTGCTTTTCATCTATTCTTGGTGGATGGATTAAACAATACCAGTTATACCCGTGTGTTTCAACTAGCTATATCCCTCCCTATATATGTGTGGCCTAGTGGCGATGAAAGAATCAACATTACGTAGTACGCAGGACAAATACGAGTTATAATAATATAAATCGCATCAATTCAGATGTGTTCGAGTCATGAACTTGACTTCTTATTTTTACTTATTATGAAACACCATGTCATGTTCTTGAGCATAATGCCTAGAAAAATGCTGCGTCATGTTGATACCATATAACTGCACTTGTAATTGCGGCATCAAAGTATCTATAACGTTTCGGGAACAATTTATTTGATTTCGATGGCGAATGGCCATTTTCCTCATAGTTTGTATCAATAATACCGAATGTTTCATATATGTTTCTATTGTTCTGATAATCTGTTTGCTAAATCTGTTTTTGGAACAGCTATATTACAAATATACGTGAATGTTCTATTTATTTTTTATTCTTTATTTCATCTTTTTAATATGTACATCTGCATACAACTTATTCGAACTTCTATGAGACAACGAGGAAAATTATACACGGTCGCTTGTGTTGCTAGAAATAGCAGCTGAATTTCCCTCACAATACACACTTTTAACTACACAGTACAAGATATATAAAACACGAGATGATGGCAGCCGTTTGATCATTGGTATCTTCAATGAAAGCTAAGCAACAACAACAAACTTGTGATTATTGGAAAATTTCGGCCTTTACAATTATTCAGGTTCCCTGTTAATTAAGTACATAAGTTGAGGTACTACTAACAAATATTTACCTTTCTTTTGTTGATTATGAATCTAGAAAGAAACATTATGATTCAAAATAATAACCATCATATGAATATTATGTTGTAATCGCTTTGAAATACAACTTGTTGGATTAATATGACAGAATTTCTCTAACATTTATGAAACAATTTCTGAATCAATCGTTCTGTTCAGAAATTAACTTATAGTGAATTTATGCCCCTTTTATTGTATTTCCGAGATACCCGTATATTTTATAGTAAACATTAACAGTCGACCCATATATACATAATTACAGTAATGTATTATTTTGATAACATTCTTCTTCTTTTAAATGTTTACTATAAAGCTGTTCATATGATTATTTGTGATTCCTAACGAACGTGATGCGAATAAGCATCAAGTTCCTTCAATGTACAATATTGAAACTTCTTAAGCTACTTGAAACCTGATACTAAATATGCTCGTTTGGCTTCTCTTCTATAGAAAAATTAAATAATCGTCAATGATAATAACAAAACAAAATTATATTTAGACAACACAGATTACTTTATATTCTACGAATACATAAGTTACACATAGGCACATATATTACATATACACAATACACCCAAATAAATGCCAGGCACAACAAAAACATACAGTTAAATGCACAGAGGCAGGTCCCATACATATACACGCACGCACACAACACACAATACACACACACGAGCGCAAACACGTGCGCGTGCACCAGGCTCTCAATTGCTCTTTATTTGTAAAGTACATAAAATATGAAAATCACATACATGATCATCAAATACTCATGTAGAAATGTATTCAGGGTTATAAAAATACAAACACATAAATCATACATTTAACTCATAAAAGCCTACCGCACGCAAATAACAAACAAGGTATTTACTGACCAATATTCCATTATCACAAACAAACATTTACAATGAACACATTAGAAGAAAAATTAGTTGTGTGGAGTTTAAACCAGGAATAGTTTCGTAAACCCGCATTTATATGTATAAGTGTAAAATACACGCACAAACAAACAAACATACATAATACATTTGACGTCGCAGTTGGTTATGTATGTATGTATGTATGTATGTATGTATGTATGTATGTATGTATGTATGTATGTATGTGTGTGTGTGTGTGTG
>JAOPJM010001291.1:35129232-35140616 GCA_027124095.1 Muusoctopus leioderma
ACAGCTGGATGCCCTTCCTATCACCAACCACTTTACAGAGTGTACTGGGTGCATTTATCGTGGCACCAACACTAGAGGTTGTCATGTTCACGACACAACTAAAGAACCCCCTATACCCACTTTACAGAGTGTACTGGGTGCATATTATTGTGGCACCAACACTAGAGAAATTGTCATGTCCACGACAAGACTAGAGAGTTCACTCTACCCTTTTGTAGTCTCCACTCAGCTACCAACCATTTTATAGAGTACACAGGGTGCTGCTCTACATAGTCTCCATACAATGAGAGTAAGTGTAATCCGAGAAAGTGTACAGGTGAGCGGTGGATGAGAGATTGGGTGTACCTAGGTGGGAGTGATTGGGGGTAGTGGAGTAAGAATGTGGGAAAGATAGTGGTAGCTACAAAATCAGTGTTTGTACAGAGACAATAGTATGGTTAATATTTAGTTTGAATTTGAATTAGTGGCAAGTACCAAAATATTTAGATGTAAGCTCCCAGTTGTATCCATTTTACTTCATTTATGGTGTTAATGTTCTTGAGTAAGCCATGAATTATTCAACCATATACTAGGAGGGAGGTAGGGACTAGAGGGATCTCCTCCACTCGCTCCTCACACACGCACACTCCATCTCCCACTACCACTCACTTTGGCAACAGAGAGAGTGTGGCTATTTAAAAATATTTATTTTGAAATGTAGGTGAAGATCATTTATTTTATGGTAATCAAAACCAAAACATAATTGATACTTATTTTATCAATCAAGGTGAGATTTGAAGTTAAACAGTTACCAAACTAGTTACTCTAAAACATCCAATCCCTGGTTCTACTTTCTCAATATTTCCACTGCTCCATTATATGTTAACTCTTAACATCCTGTTAAAAATGTTTCAAGTCCTGTAATGATTGAGCAGTAAATGCCTAAAGACAGGTTTTTTGCTGCTTATTTATTATGAAATTTACAGGTAACAAAGGAATATAAGAGAAGACATGAAAATGTAATAGATAATGGAAAAATATGTGGATATATATATCAGAGAGTCACACAAGACATATGACGAAGAAAAATGCTTCTCTTGATAGTTTATCAATGTCATCTAGTGATAAAGAGTTATAAACAAATTAAATCTCCAGCAACACCACATGTTTGCAATTCTTAGCTACCAAAAATGATGTTTGAAACAAATAAAAGCAGTGTCTGAGTTAACTGGTGGTGGTCAGCATGAGCAATAATTGTTTAGTGAAGTTTGTAAATTTGGATAAGTTTGTATGCCATGGGAGGAGACAAGGATCCTTGCATTTCAGGTATGACCCTTAGTCTAAGAGAGAGAGAGAAAATAGTTTTTTAAAACGTTTGAGAGAGTACTGAGAATTACATTAGGAGGGGGAATGTTAATAGGTTAGTGGCCAGAGTGACAAAGTGTAGGGGAGTGACACTGATGAATTAAGCAGACTGATATAGGAATGATGTTAGAAATGTATACTTGAGGAGGAGAGGGTAAGGAATGGGGGGGGGGAGAACCAAGTGAAAAGAAGTGTTGACAGTAGATCAGTGGCCAGAGTGACAAAGTGTAATGGAATGAGGGAGTTGTGTTATATTTGTATATCTTTAGAAACATTCCCAAAGGAAGCACAAATGCAACTGACAGCAAAATCACAGATTGACTGACCACACCAACAAAGACCTACAAATTCTAAACATGTGACCTGCCAAAACTTACCACCAAATGACGTGGTAAGATGATGACTTATGTCATATTAGTTTGGAAAGCGTCCGGCTGAGTAATCTACGGGATACCGTCACTGTAAAACGGTGTAAGATGCTCGGCCACGTGCTGCACACGCCCATGAAGAGACCAGTGAGAGCCTCTCTTGAGTGGAAGCCAAAGTGTGGGGGGGGGGACATAGGAGGTGAGGCAGATCTGTCAAGACCTGGTTGAGGACTGTGGAGGAGGAACTGGCAGACATGGGCCTGTCATGGGAGCAGGCTCGTGACAGGCCTTGCAACCATGCTGGGTGGAGATCTCTCATCACCCAATGCTTCATAGGGAGAAGAGGAATTAAGACTAAGAGTTTAGATCATAACTGACACACATCAACCAAAAATCACACTGCTATCACATATACATCTATTGTATTTGGAGGTGGAAGGAGGCCATAAACTACTAAAAACATTGACATAATTGTTCACATAGCAGTAATACAGTTCTATTTTGTTGGCTACAACAATCATGCGAAACAATCAATAAAGTAAATCAATACTATGATCAGAAAACGTAGTTTTTCAAAGAAACCCCAAAATAGCAAATCATCCAATTATTGCAGTCAGTTTGAAAGTCTAAATAGAAATCACTTGCAAAATTTCAAATTGTCATTTAAGAATTATTATTCTATTCCTTAGTTGAAGTATCCAATGTTTATATAATCAAACTATAAACAACATTTTGTGCATTTCCTTTATTGAATATTAAAAATTCTACACATGGAGAAAAATAATTTTACTAAAAATTGGTCAAAATTACAACATATAGGAATGAGATTTTTTTTCTCAGAGCCATGGTCAGTTTTGTAGTGGAGTGGATTAGGTCAAATTAAATCAAACATAGTATATTACTGGTACTTATTTTACTAATTCCACAGGAATGAAAGGAAAGGTCAAATCAGTAGCACTTGTATGCAGAAACATCTGGCACCAAATTAAACACTGTGACATTACCAATCTGATACTCTAACGTTTTATGTCAAATCACTCACTACTACATGTGTGAATAATAAGATGTGTATACTTCTTCATCTTTAATAAAATCAGCTGCCATATAAAGAGGAAGTGTTATTAATTCATAAGAAATAAAATAGTCATTCATAGAACATGGCCCTTTTGGTACAGGTACTTGGATACTCATAGAGTCATTTGAGAATGTAGAGGAAACTCTAATTTCCTGCATGATAGAATTAATTTGGAATGTAAGTCGCTCTTTTTGTTGATTATAGAAATTAGTAATTGAATTCATTTTTGCAGAAAAATCATTTTTCAGAGACTGCTGGTAAAAATACTGAGCTGAAAAATACTCATTCCTTGTCTGTGGATCTGGTCTTAAGCATGGTCCTTCTTTTTCCAAAATATTGAACTTTGAATTCACTTCGCTTATTTTCTTGTTCCTCATTTTCAGCAGGTTAAAAAGAACATTTTCATGAAGGACTTCAATTGAATGGACAATTTCTTCTATCTTTTGAAAAAATAATGGTGGAAAATTTTGAGTACTTTGCATCTGAATATTAGACAATCTCCGCCGTTTTTGAAGTTGTTGTTCATCATGGTAGGATGGTGGTTCTCTATCAACTAAGTTAGCTGGGAAAAAGTTAAAAGTTTGTGGTCTCCCTAAGGGACCACAGAAGTTTGATATATTCTGGCAAGCAAATGAAGATGATGTTAAGTTGTTAACAGCTGAATTAGGGATATTAACTTCACAGTTTATGTTTTCTTTATTCGAATAAGTATCTGAACGCCGTTTTCGTTTCCTTGAGGATTCAGACATATTTAGCTTAGATTATATATACAGAGAAAAGAAAAGCAAATCGATGTTTACCTAGAACACTTCCATCTCAAGTAAGTAGTTCATTTTCTACACTTTAAATCCTTCCAATGTATCCTAGTATTTCTTTATCACAAATCTGAATAATTGATTCTTTCTTTTTCTTTAAAATCTTGAGAAACTGAAATTATTATTCTATAGAAAATTGAAGGTTTTATCTTGAGATTTTAAATATATTTCTTTTTACTAATTACATAAATCATTTAGATATAAAAATATACTTTAACATTTCAAAAACATTTATTTTCAAAATCTCTGAGCCAATATTTATATAAAATGAATTCATTCAAGCAGGCTTTCAAAAGTTGGCATCCAAGTTTCCAAGAATCAATTGGAAGATTCTGAAGAAGAGAATGAAGAAAAGTCATTAAAATTTAATCAAATATATTCCATCATATGATACAAAAACCACTTATATTTGTTAATGAAAGCTTCTAGAAGCAACTACATTTTTATATTTTTAGGACAAGTTATTATAAGAGCAGTAAACACTGTGGTGATCCTTGCATAGTAGGAGTCACAGCTGTTATTTCACTATACCACTAATAACTTTGAGAAATGTATAAATGTTCAAGTCTTGTTTCTCCTTCAGAAGTCAATAGAGTTGATCACCCACTAATGGATACTTTTTATCACAAAAAGTAGAGCAACTTATTTACTGCACTAGAAGCAAGCTCCTGGTCATAGACATCTCACTTCAATCATGAATTGTTCATAGCTTGAGTAAGCTATGAACAATGCAGACCTTTACAAATGAGACCATGTACCTATTTAAGAAATCAATATCAGAAAATATATTGATTTGTAACAGAGTGAATGAGAATGTTTAATTGTCAGAAAAGAACCAAACATCGTGATATTTTGGGGACTGTTTTACCTTTCCAAAATACTTTAGAAATGCAAGTAAAGAGAAATGTCTAAAACCAAATATTTAAACCAGATAGGGAAAATATTATCAGCAGAGAGGTTTTACATACTGCTCACAATGACAGTTTTCTGAACATATATTGACTCCATTATAGTAAGACAATTGAGTGAAGATTGAACTTATAAAACTTATAAGCTGGTGTAGTTGAATTCTTTTATCCCGAGTAGTTTGTAGTTATAATCCAAACAATCAAAAGTTCAAATCTTACTCAAAATAAGTAGAGTTCATGCAGGATTTTGTTTGTATTTTTTTTTTTTCAATCAATTTTTATGGTATAGCTACGAGAACATGGACTTCATTTTGACAATCCATATTCATCACATCAAGGATATGGAAATGATGACAAAAATGCCAATCACATTGATTATGAAGTCAATAACATACACAAGATTCTCTGGATAAAAAAATACTGAGCTCCATATCAAATTCTACTCAAGACAAAAAAATACCCCAAAAAGCTAACAATTTTTATTGGAATTACCATAAAAATGATGGTGTTAAGCCATGCAATGAGAAAATTTCATGAACTATATATAACTAAGAGGAATAATGAAGAGTTCTAAATTAAAACCTTTTTCATGAATTCCTTTCATTATATTAGTTCAATAGCTGCAGGCATGGCTGTGTGGTCAAGAAGTTCGCTTTGTAACCATGTGGTTCCAGGTTCTATCCCACTGCATGGCACCTTGGGCAAGTGTCTTCTACTATAAAGTCGGGCCGACCAATGCTTTGTGAGTGAAATTGGTAGACAGAAACTAAAACAGAAGCCCATCGCGCGCGTGCGTCTTTGTCTCCACGAAGTCTTCATTGTTGACATTGCTTGGGCTACCAGTGTGTGTTCTTTAAGTTCTGCGTAAACAATACTCACAGCTTTAGCGGTTCCACAGATGAAAGATCAGTGGAAAAACTACCTTACTTATAAGGTACTTATAGAGTAAGGGTTGACGACAGGAAGGGCATCCGGCCATAGAATACTGCTTCAATAAAATCTTGTCCAAACTATACCAGCATGGAAAAAGCGGATGCAAAAACAACGATGATAATGAGTTCTAAGCAATATAAAGCAAGGGGTAAGCTCTGAGCCAGTTGAGGCCAAGATACAGTTTCAACTATCAGTTAATGCAAATTCCCTTCAATTAGACCACTAATGAATGCACCTGTGGAAGACATCACAATATCCCATTTCTTAATTCCTTAACCCTTTTGTTACCATATTTTTAATGAAATACACTGCCTATTATTTTAAATTAATTTTGAAAATAATAAAAAATTTTAATGAATCTAGTAAAATAACTTCATTATTAAACTGGTGTTTGGAACATAACAAAACGTTCTTAGATAAAATTATAATGGAAGGTTTAAATTCAAATAGGAACATTTTAAAACAAATGGATTTTTATCATAGAAACGGGGGCGTTTTCAGGCGGGTTGGTATCAAAAGAGTTAAAATACAATTGCCTAAGCAGAATCAGTAAAACATTGAAGTATTTACATATGTTTCTTTATGTTGTGTTCAAATCCAAGTACCAGTCAAGTACTAACTTAATCAACTATGCCCCTCCCTTGAAATGTCTGTGGCCTTGTGCCTAAGTAAGAAATCATAATTAACAGGAATAATAAACATTAAGTTTGACAATTAAAAATATTGGTGAAATATTTCCAGACCTTAATTACTTTTAAGTATTTCTTTTTCTCCTTTTCGAGCCTATGGGCCCCATTAGGCTGGAGAGCTCATCCCGGTTGCTGTGGCGTTAAGCAACTGAGAGTGCAAGACTCCCCCCTGAACAAGATGCCAGTCTGTCGTAGGGTTCACCCCCAGCTACTGCTGGTACTCATTTTCAGTTGAATAGACTGCAGCAACATGAAATAAAGTGCCTTGCCCAAGAACACAACATGCCACCCAGTCCGGGAATCAAACCCACGACCTTACGATCATTAGACCAACCACCTAACCACTAGGCCACGCGCCTTCACTATTAAGTATTGGTTAGTAGCAAATTTCGTCTTTCAGATACCAACTTGTCCAGGTTATCACATCAGCATGTCTTCAGGTTACAATAGCTGAATTGTTTGGTTCTTCAGCTATTGGATTGAAGCATTTTAATAGCCCGATACTCTTCTTAATGTTAAACAAGTTTTTAACTATGTTTTCTGAAGAAAACGTTCTTTGCCAGGGCTAAACAACACAATGAAAGAAAAATTAGCAATCCAGTACCTGAATCATTTTGCAACCATAATATTGATAACTGATTTTTTTTTTTTTTTTTTTTTTTAGGAACTGACAGTCTATAAATGATTTCTCACATTACCACAAGGTCACATTTGGAGAGAGGGTATAGTTGATTGAGTCAACCTCAGTACATGACGCACTTATTTGAACTAACAATGAAACCTCTACGTGGTCACTCGACCTGCTAGAAATAACAGCTAAATCTCCCTCAAATCATACCCTGCTATCTGAAACAAATGAAGGACACATTTGATAATGTAGTTCTAGATAAATAAGACAGGGTGGTCATGGCTGGAACACCTCTAATCATAGGTCTACTCGATCAGGGCTGACCTTGGGCTAAACAATATCAACAACTAGTATTTATTTTATTAACTCTAAAGGAAGGGTAAAGAGATGTACTAGCTAATTTGTAAATTTGACAGTTTGTAATCAGATTATTAGTAGATGATAAAGTAAACAAGTAAGCAGGTTAAGATTTTCGATTATAAATAAACATTAAATTAAATTAGACACTTTACAAGCACGAGCCTAAGATGGAAAAATGGCGGTTCTGTGCACACTTTTTCCATCTTAGGTTCGTGCTTGTAAAGTGTCTAATTTAATCTAATGTTTATTTGTAATCAGACTTGTGCCTGTATATTAGCCACGCAAGGCAAACATTCGGCTGCATGGATCAACACTCTGCCAATTGCTAAGGTTGGCAATTTACTGAGTAGCGATGAATTATGAATAGTGGTGGTATTGAGAGTGGGAGCTCCATGCAAATGTCATAGGAGAAAGTTCATCGATTACTTGAGATTACATTAACTTTCCTGCCAGTAGGTTTCCAAGACACTAGATGGACAGAGTAATGAAGAGTGTGTTTGCCTCAATTAATATTCCGATCTGGGGTATTCCATACTGTGCAGTCCGGAACAGAAATTTTTCAAAACAAATTCAGTTTGGTTTTTGTGCATGCACTAAAAAAATATGCAAATTTCAATGCAAATTAGAGCTGGTACGTTTAACTCCAGGTTGGCCCTAACTGAGAAAAAGTATGATCAAAAACGTTCCTGCCATGACCAAATGTCTTTTTTCAAATTCCAATTTCAACTCAAATAGAGAACAATACAAATCAAAATTTATAAGAAAACAATATGAATCAAAATTAATTCTTTACATCCTGTTAAAAAATGTTTAAGTCCTGTAAGGATTGAGCAGGAAATACCTAAAACTGTTTTTTTTTTATTTGCAGCTTTTTTATTAAATTTACAGGTAAGAAACAACAGTTGTTTGAGGTGTTTTCACACAAAAATAGTTTACTTTCTACATATTTATAGTTCAATTATTCATGTCAATTTGATGACGTGGTACCATGTGGAACCAAGTCCTACAGGATGTTAACTCTTAACATCCTGTAGGACACGGTTCCACACAGTACCACACCAGCAAATTCCTATGAATCATTGAACTATATATATATATAGTGAAAGTGAAATACTTGTGTGTGAAAATACCTCAAGCACCTGTGTTTCTTACTTGTAAATTTGATAATACATAAGCTGCATAAACCACCATTTTTAAGCAATTTCTGCTCAGTCATTACAGGGCTCAAGACTTAAGAGTTAATAAAATTTAATAAAATCTATATGTATTATTTCAACATAATACGATTCAAAATAAATCAAATTTATGAGAATAATTTTGATTCATATTATTCTCTATTTGAGTTGAAATTTGAATTTAAAAAGAGGTTGATCACAGTTGGAACAATTTTGATCATACTTTTTCTCAATCAGGGCTGACTTGGAGTTAAATGCATTAGCTCTATTTGTGTTGAAATTTGCATATTTTTAGTGCATGTACCACAAAAACTAAAGTGAATCGGCCCTTCAACTAAATTGCTTTCAAAAATTTGTTTTGGAGCACAAAGTACGGGAACCCTCTGTGTCTGTTCTGGAGCCAGCCGGTTTGTCTTGTACAAATGGCAAAGGGCTAGATGGTATGACTGTGTCCTTGGAGTAGGGGACATTGTCTCTTCTGGAATGCCTTTGTGGTGGATTCATTTGCTACAAGTCCTTAACTATGCTGTTCTTGCAGGTTCTGCCATTTTATCGGCAGCACAAATAATGATTTCTAAATATTCAGTGTTATCTACCAACTAACTATATTTTGCAACCAATTGGTTTTGAAACCACTAGTGCTTGCGAACTTTTAACAGAATCGTTTCTGTCTGACTAGTTCAAAGCTTATTGAGACAATTGGCAAATGGTGAGAAGGCACATGGCTCCGTGAAAGAAACTCATTCGTTGCCAATTGCCTATATATATATATATAGGTTAAATCCTATTTTAGTGCTGTAAAACATTGAAAGTAAAAAAAAAAAAAAAATGAAAGTATATTCAAATATACAATACACCCATAATAAAGTTAGTTCCATATTGTTTTGCTATAACTTTAATGACAAGAACATACTCATATTTTTATAACCATAATTTACTACTATATAACTATAATTTCCCTCTCCCCTTTATTAGTAAACATTAAATATTTTCTTCATCTTTATTTCACTTCCCGATTCTTCAGTTTCACTCATTTCATGTGTTTGAATTTCGAGATAGTTCTTTTCAGATTTGATTTGTTAAACATTTGTCTTTCTTGCTGAGTGAAGCAAAGCAAAAACAAGCACCTGTTTTGTAGATTAACAGGTGAAAGTGCTTGCAGGTTAAATTTATCAACTTGTGATAGCACAAAGAAGAAACGTAAATAAAGATCTCAAAAGAGCCATCTCGAAATTCTGAAGAATCGGAAAGATGATGAAAATATTCAATGTTTACCAATAAGGAGAAAACAACTATAGTTATTTACTTATCCATTTAAAATACCAATTCATTTTCATTAAGTTAAAATTTAAAGCTTGTAGATTTTCTTGTGTTCAGAACTTCAACATTCGAAATTTTGAAAATCACAAATTACCAAGTTTTAACATTACAGTGGAAGCCGGTTATTATGATCACTTTAGAACGGAGCCTTGAAAAATAATCGGCTGATAACATTGAGTAGAGGATATAACATTATCTTGAGCGTTTGGGACTAACTAATTTTGATAATAACCGCTTGATAACATTATCCGTGATAATAAGTGGCTTCCACTGTAGTTTGAATTCAACAATTGGGTAAAAGTGGAGGAGAACGGCGTAGTTTGAGAAAATGGGGAGTGTATAAAAAACATCAAGGGTTAGGTGAAATTCCGAAACGAAAAACTAAATATTGTTTACATTTATTATTGTTCTATGAAAAATTTGGAATTTATCGAACTTTTAAACTGCAAAACAATTATTATGTTCTATGATAATACTTTTCCAGAGAGGGCCTTCCAATCTCTAAAAAATAACTATTGTTCATTTTGCTAGTCTCAGTCTTAACTCTTTTGTTTTCTTGTAAATGTTTCACCAAAACTAATATTGAAAAGCTCCTTAAATATCTATTAGAAAAAGAAATGCATGAAGGTTTTCCACAAACACATAGGCTAATAAATTTGGTCTTAACTTTACCTATTCCAACTTCCTGTGTTGTGCGATCTTTTTTCGAAATGTAAACAATATTTGGTTTTTCGTTTCGGTATTTCACCTAACCCTTGATGTTTTTTATACACTCCCCATTTTCTCGAAATTATGCTGTTCTCATCCACTTTTACCCAAAATTTTATTTAATTCTTTTCCACTGCAGCTGCTGGCACTGGTGTTCCCTTTCATTTCCATGGTCCTGGATATGCTGAAATGATATATGGTAGAAAGGTGAATATTGATTCCATTGTTAATTCTCTTTCTCTTTTAATTAACCGTTAATACATTTATTGTGAATTACATTTAAAATTAATTTTTTTTTCAAACATAAGTTTAACAAGTAATCAGAGATTGAATAGAGAATACATATTTTAAAACAAAGTGTTTTTATGTGAAAGAGAATTCGAAAAACAAGTATTGGTGAGAATTTCTACCAACCAGAGGCTCACATCAGGATTTTTTTCATGTAGCCATAATATTTATACTACACTTTGTATTAAAATGTATTTGTGATGGTTTGTATGTCAAATATCTTTTTTCCTATCATTAGCAATTTGTTTTTTTGTTCTGTGGGATTCACTGAACCCTGATATATAATCTATAATTTAAATTTGTTATGCTGTGCTCCTAATTATATAATTTGATTTTTTAAAAAAAATTCATTATCCTAATTGAAGTCTCTCTTCTTGGTTGCTTATGTCATAAGATGGTAGGGGGGAATTTGGTTGCCATTTTTAGCAGGTCAAGCAACTGCGTAGAGACTCTCATTGGCTGTATCTGATGGTGACTCCTGCTATCGATTGTGTGTTCTCTGCTAGCTATTTGTACAGTTTGATATCAGATGTGAAGATAAGGTACACTAGGCCATGTTTGATAGAATATCTTTAGTCATGGTAGATTTTCTTCCTTTTTGCTAGGAATTATTTGACTTTTAGCGAATCGATATTGGCTGATGAACGACACATCGTTCACCAGCCAATATCTCATGATAGTTAGTGGGGGACTGAAAGGTCGCTAATCTCCAGTCCCCCATAGTACATATAGCAGCCGCTATCCCCAAAGGTGGGGGAAGCGGCGGTGAGACT
>JAOPJM010001291.1:35187475-35203689 GCA_027124095.1 Muusoctopus leioderma
GTTTGTCCTCAATGTTCTTCATAAACTATTTTTTTGTTGTTATTTTCTGAAGAGGATTTAGCAGAATGTCAATGCTAATCAGACATAAATTAACCTCTCCTTCAAGACATTTGAGAATGACGAGACAAAGTTGAGTAGTTGAATGTAGAAAGGGTCCATTTATTACCAGTGCCGAGCCCCACCGATTAGAGCCACTGCTGGCATAGCAGGGAAACCTTGGATTTACAGCTCCGACACTAATGAAAGATGTTAACTGTTTAGCAATAAAGGGAGTTGTTCAGAGAATTTAACATCTCTTTGATTTGTCTTCCTGGTTTTCTGTCACAGACTAATTGGAGGAAATAAATGGCAGATTGATTTAGACAGAAAAACGGTAAACATTATCTTCTCAT
This sequence comes from Muusoctopus leioderma, assembly GCA_027124095.1. Lineage (NCBI taxonomy): Eukaryota > Metazoa > Mollusca > Cephalopoda > Octopoda > Octopodidae > Muusoctopus > Muusoctopus leioderma. The sequence goes on from JAOPJM010001291.1 coordinate 35,187,868, forward strand.
TCTTCTGTATTAGTGCATATGGAAAGAGAGTGACAGAGAGACAAAAAGAGAAAGAGAGAGAGGGAGTAACAGACAGAGAGGAATTACCTATTCCACTGAAATCATGGAAATTGATCACTTGTGTGAATATCATTTTGAGAACCTTCCATCTTGTTTTTGTGTATGTGTATGTGTATGTGTATGTGTATTTGTGTGTGTGTATGTGTCTTTGCTATGGTCGTTATTTTTATTGTTTTTATACGTTTTATTTTCATTTTTTACCTTTATTTTTGATGATGGGAGAGGCTGTTCCTCTTGTTATTGTAATGGTGGTGGGTTTTGTAATATTGTTATTGTACCTTTTGTGACATTGTTGTTTTTATTTTGCTTTTGTTTTTTTTGGTTTTATCCCTCTTGCTTTATTCCATTATATATATATATATATATGTAATATAAAGCTAACAAATAAAGGAAAACATTAAGAAATATATATATGTATTCATTTCTTAATGTTTTCTTTTATTTGTTGGCTTTATGTTTTTATTTTACTTCCCCACCGCCTTGTCATTCCCTCCATACCTTCAGCCCCTCCTCCCCTGCACTCACAACCCAATTTCCAGTTTGTGTTGCTTTGATTCTCTCTCTCTATCTCACTCTCTCTCTCTCTCTCTCTCTCTCTCTCTCTCTCTCTCTCTCTCAACAGTCACCCCCCACCCCCCCACATCTACCACTTTTTTCTTTTGCTCTTTTCTTCTTTTTCTATTTTTCTATTTATCCCCACCGATATGTTGGAATTGACTGCGGATTAGCGGATCCTTTGCCCGGCTTCCTTAATATCACTTATTAATGCATACTTAATGCCAGTCTTTAGGGTGCACTGGGAGCACGCCGACTAACAATGAGAAAGCGACAACCTAAATCATCTTTAACCACCTCTCACTACCACCACCACCACCACCATCACCATTAACTCCTTCACCACCACCACCACCACCATTAACTCCTTCACTATTACTGCTGCTGCTGCTCTTGCAAAGATTCTGTTTGATTGCTCTTGCTGTTAGTGCTGCTGCTGCTGCTGCTGCTGCTGCTCCACTTAAATCATTAACACTCATTCTCTATGCTTTTATTTCTATTATTATTATTTATATATTGCAGCTCTTTGCATTCTGAGTTCAAATCTCGCCGAGGTCAACTTTGCTGTTTGTTCATCATTCTGGGTTCCAAAATTACCAGTTAAGTACTGGGGTCGATATAATCGACTTTTCCTCTCCCCCAAATTTCTGGCCTTGTGTCAATGCTGGAAATTATTATTATTGTTATTGTATTTCAGCTCTTTACGTTCTGAGTTCACATCCCGATGGGGTCAACTTCGCTTTTCATCTTTCTGAAGTTGATAAACAAAGTACCAGTCAAGTACTGGGGTTGATATAATCAACTGTTCCCTCCCCCAAAATGTCTGGCCTTGTGCCTGTGTTAGAAACAATTATTTATTTATTTATTTATTTAATTATTTATTTATTCATTTATTTCAGTTGAATAATGGACATCGGAAGATTGCTTTTACTAGCTCCATACTATTATCTATATCACCACCACAACTATTACCACTATGTCTGCTGCCACCACCTAAAATGATACCACTAGCACCATACCTTCACCTATATCATCACCACAACTACTATGATTATATCTGCTACCACCAAAACCCATACCACTAGCATCATACCATCACTTATATCATTACCACAACTACTACCACTATTATGTCTGCCACCACCCAAAGCCATACCACCAGAAACATACCATCATATATATCATTACCCCTTCTACCATTAACACCAACACCATCACACCTACAACTACTACCACTACTACCACTTCTTTCTTCACCATCACCCCCACTACCATCAATACCAACACTAACACCACCACTACCACTACTACCCCCACTGCTACCACCACTACTACCACTACTACCACTGCCACCACTACTACCACTTCTACCATCACTATCAGAATGTATCAGTCATTCCAACAACACAACAAACTATGTGTCAGCAAGGCAGTCTCTATGTGGTTGTCCACCTGCAAGAAATAGCAACCAAATCTCTCTCAAGTCACACTGACTATTTTTTTTTTAAGGATGGATACATCGGTTAATATAGCTCTAGATACATTATATCTGAAAAAAAGAAAATGGGTTAGTCATAGTTCACACACCTTTGATCATAGGTCTGCTGGATCAGAAATAACCTGGGGCTAAACAACAACAACACTAATACTGCACACACTATCACCACCACTCAGGTTTCTGATTTGAGATTTGAGCCATAATTTTGTGCTTACATCATCATCATCATCATCATCATCATCATCATCATCATCGTTTTATATCTGTTTTCCATGCTGGTATGGGTTGGATGGGTGATTTCAGCCCGAGTCGATTCCTGATTGGAGTCACCACTCTCCTAGATGGGTCGGTGGCCCACGTCTCACTCGTACATTTCATTTGGCTTGGTTTCTATGCCTGGATGCCCTTCCTATCACCAACCACTTTACAGAGTGTACTGAGTGCATTTTATCGTGGCACCAACACTAGAGAGATTGGCATGACTAAAGAGCCCTCTCTATCATACGTTTTCTCCGTTCAATCGTCGACCACTTTACAGAGTGTACTGGGTGCATTTTATCGTGGCACCAACACTAGAGTGGATACCTTGGTCTCATCCAGGCTAAAGAGTCCTCTCTACAGAATCTCCGTCCTTTGAAGGGCAAACGTGACCTGAGAGTGTGAAATAGAAATAGGAGAGTTTAGATTTTATAAAATAAGTTCATTTCAAATAAGATGTTGATAAAGAAAATCTGAAAAGTAAATAATTTATTTATTTATTTATTTTCTAATTTCTATTTTTGTATTTTGTTTTATTAATTTCAGCAATATCATTTTTCTAAAAGAACTCTTGATTTACTTAAAACAACATTTCAACAGCAAAATATCAATCACGTACTTTGTATTGGTGTACCTAGGTAAGTGTCATCATCATTATCCTTATGATCATCAATGTTTTAACATCCGTTTGTCCATTCTGATATGAATTGGATGGGTCTGACCTACAGTATGTCTCCACTCTTGTCTTTGAAGACCAATATCCTGAGATCTAACTTCTCTACTTCCTCCTATGTCTTCCTCAGCCACAGGCACCTTCCATTGTCAACATACCCCAACTTTTCACCTAGTGCTCATCTTCCATTCACATTACATGTCCATACCAGTGGTCTCCCACTATATATAAAAGACTTAAGCCAAACAAGCCAACAAGGGAGCTTCTACGTGGTCGCTCAACCAGCTAGAAATAGAAGCCAAATCTCTCTCAAATCACACCCTACCATCTTAAAAGAAGAAGGACACCTTAGATAATGTAGTCTTAGATGCACTGACTGAAAAAAAAAAAAAAAAAAGATAGGATGGTCACAGCTGGAACACCTTTGATCATTGGTTTGCTTGATCATGGTTGGCCTAGGTCTAAGCAACAATTAAACCTAAGATCTTCTGTGACAATGAATGCAGTAAACCTGAAAAGGTTCAGTGTAACACTTTATACCAGATTAGTTTTATTTCCTCTTATGTATTTTAGTTTTCAGTGTACTGTTCATTCATAATCCTTTAGATGCTTTTTTTTGTTATAATAAGGAAATATTGCCTTTTCAGATATGTAAACAACATTCTATCATTAAAATATTCCAATTTTAATTATTTTTTTAAAACTCTAATAAAAGGTGTTTGTATCTATTTAACAGTGCATCTGTTTAGCTATGAATTCTGAAAATCCTAGTTAGCTTTTTAATACTCCCTATATTAAATTTGTCAACACTAACATAATTATTTCTTTCATTCTATAGTTTTTAATGTGTGTTTCACTTAAAATAATAATTATTATAATTGGTATATCAAAGTAAAATTTCAAACTGTAGAGTTTCTCTTTCTATCAAGTATGAATTTTAACTGCAACACTTGAGAATTTATTTTACAATTGAGCTTGTCTGTAGTAGCTTTTCCTAGTACTTGTTAATATTCCACTCTTAAGAATTTCCTGAAGTACTGACAAAAAACGAGAAAGATTCTCCAGTTTCATAATTTGTAATTTATTCATCATCATCATCATGATTATTAACAATAATAATTTGTTATTTAATTTGATCCTAGTCTCCATGAAGCCATCCAAAATGAAACAAGTTACAAAATACAATCTCTTCTTCTTGACTTGGATCACAGATATGTAAGTACCTAATTTGTATATAAGAAATGTAGTGTCTATGTTTCAGAGGGTTATTGAGTCTCTGTTGCACAATGTTTTGGAAATTCTTGTTATGGAAGGTGTGGAGTTTTATTAAGGAGTGATCATCATCATCATCATCATCGTTTTACGTCCGCTTTCCATGCTGGTATGGGTTGGACGGGTGATTTCGGCCCGCGTCGCTTCCTCATTGGAGTCACCACTCTCCCAGACGGCCCACGTCTCGCTCGTATTTCATTTGGCATGGTTTCTACGTTGGATGCCCTTCCGATTATGTGAGTAAACAAAAGTTATGTGTGGAAATAGAGAAATGCCTGGGTGCTTTAATCTTGATCCTGTAAGATCACCAAGCAGATGAGGAGGTGTTGGATGACCTGCTCATGAGTCATAAGTTCAAATCTACTGTTGGTGTCTCATTTAAATTTTGAGAAAACTATGCCACAGTTCATTTAGTTGTTAGTAATTGGCAGAGTTGTTAGCACATTGGATAGAATGTCGTGTGCGGTATTCATTCTGGCTCACTGTGCTTTTAGTTCAAATCCTGCTGAGGTCAACTTTGCCTTTCTTCCTTTCAGGGTAGATAAATAAAGTACTGATCTAGGGCAGTGGACTGGTGGACTCAGAGCGTCGGATGGGATGCCTTGCAGTATTTGTCCCGGCTCTTTGCGTTCTGAGTTCAAATCCTGCCATGGCCTACTTGGGTGGTAGACTTAATTTGTCGCCCGGTTTAACAACACCACCTGGCCCTTGGGTGCCTTTTGCGGAGTCCACTCTGTTGCAAGCATTTGGGCCACGTCTCCTGTCTGCGGATACCTCACTCCTTCCCTCCCATCAGTCTTAGAGGTCTTGAAAAAGAGTGATGGGCATTGGCCTTCCCACCTGACTAAGTAATAAAAAAATAAAAAAATTGATACCAGGTTATCCAGGAAGTTACTGTGTGGTAGACTGTTGTCCTATTCAAGGGAAGATTTATCTCATCTGCTTCATGTCATCAAACTAGAGCTAAGCAGTGGCTCTCAATGTGCCTCCCTCTCTTTCCCATGGCCTAGAAAAAATTATAATCAGTGACATGAGTATGTTAGTTTTTAAAGAATCTGTTGCAAGATTTGTAAAAACTCTAAGTTGTTAAAAACTAAAGTCATACCTTAATTCAATGTTTTTAAATAGTGTTAGTTCACACATCATATCAATCCTCTGGATTGAGAACTAAATCAACATAAAGCAATAAATTAAAGATATTAAAATTCTAAAGTTAGTATTCAGAGTAATACTTCTTACCAGGATGGCAGAATAAAATATGAAATAAAAGGTTAATTTCTAATAATTACTAATTTATCTCCTTGCTGAAGTAATAAAAATATTTTAGAACTAATAGTTTGTTCTGCCTGTACATTCAAAGATTGTACAAGTCAAAGATTTTAGGTTATATAAATGAGAAGTTATACTGTTCATATTTTCCCCAAGGTCAATAGCACTGTAAATGATGAAGTAAAGTAGTATATTGAAAAAATGATCTGAATAAAAATATATTTATTTTATGTGTGTGTATATATGCATATATACTGGAATACTAACAAACACATGAGAGAGGGGGAAAATAATAAAGATGAATTGGTGAACATTTCATTAAATATATCTGTAACCTGTAGCTTTTAGATTCTGTATTAACCCTTTTGATACCAAACTGCCTGAAACCACCCCTGGTTTTATGATAGAAAACTGCCCTTTTTAAAATGTTTATATTTATATCAAAACATTCTATTATAACTTTATGTAAGAAAATGTTTTAAGATATATTCCAAACACCATCATGATAATGAAAAATTTTGTTATTTTATTAAATCCTCCCAAGTTCTTGATTATTTTCAAAATTAATTGAAACACATAAGCAGTGTGTTTCCTTAGAAATATGGTAACGAAAGGGTTAAACAACAATTTATTAGTTAAAATTCATTTCTTTTTTGCTCAATTGCCTTTTTTTTAAATGATATTTATATATAAATTTTTTTTAAAAAATTCAGATGCAGGTTTACTCTGCTGAAAACTTCTGCTATTACAACATGTTCAACAACTATTTTTTCAACAATACAAAAGCTGTTGAAACATTCCAAAGATTCATTACTGAAGAAGATGCTGATAAGAAATTAGCAGTTGTTTATGATCCACCTTTTGGGTGTATGATTGAAGTACTGGCTCATGCTTATAACAATCTACTGAAACTGTGGCAAAGTCTATCAAAAAGTATTGACCTCTTTAAATTTTAAAAATTCTCTTTTATACACTCACACATATATAAAGTAAATATTACTAGGAAAAATCATTTAGAGTACTTGATGTGCATTGATGGAAAAGATGTTTAAAACCGATTAACAGGATATGAATTTTAGCAAACAAAACATAGTATGAGTCAAGCGGACTAATTCTCACACATATGCCCACTCAATACTGGCATTGATCAGGTTATGATGGTTTGGGCTTGGTTCTCACTGCTAGATACCCTTATTATTACTAACAACTGAAAGTTTGGCACCATCATTAGAGAAGTTCATTTATCAGACTAAGAATCCTCTCCACTTTATAGCAGTTATAGTCGACCTCCAGATGGGGATTGGGGGAAGAAGATGCTGGAACTGCTGATGCAGTGGGAATAAAAAGATGAAGATTACGATGAAGGATTTTTATATTCACATTTCTGATTTTTAAAAAAGACATCTGTAAAGTTGTATGATTATATATATTTTTTTTAATGTACAGCTATCTATGAAGTGTATTTATTTCTTATACTATATTTCTTATACTAAAAGTTAAGATCATATTAATGTTATGCAACAGATTCATGATGCAAATGTGTCTTAAAAGTGACACAATTTACTGGTATTTGCTAAATATTAGAAATATTTTTATGCATCTAAATCCTCTCCTGTACCACTTTTGTAATGAATTCTTCTGATAATTTTCTACATAAGATATTTCTTTCATATTTACTTGCTATGTATCTTCTTCCATAGGATAAAATATTTTAGAGGCAAGTATACTGAGATGCTTTGCCTAAAGATAATGCCATGAACAATGAATTATGCATTTTAATTCTTTATTCACTACTTCCATTGACTTGACACAAAGCAAATTTTTTCTAAAGGAGGGAAATAACTTTCAGCCCCAAAGTTCCCTCATTACAACACTAATATGCACTTTTGTGACATTTTCTTTAATTTTCATAGTGTCATAGTGAATTATTAGTGTAACATTTTCATAGTGAATTATTAGTGTAAAAGCATTTTACCAATAAATCTAGACTAACAGATTCAATACTAAATTCAATGAGAGAGAGGGTTTTAAAATTATTAAATTTAAAACCTTCTCTCATTTTTTTATACTTTTAGAAACATCTGAAAGTATATTACCAGCAATAATAATTCTGCCATATTTTATGGAAAAGAGAGTTCAAGATTCCTTCACAGGGTTCTCTATGCTTGATTATAAGGTAAAGTATCATCATCATTATCATCATCATCATCAGTTTAACAACAGTTTAAAACTGTGATTTCAGAAAGATTTGGCTGCTGTTTTTAGCAGGTCAAGTGACTGCATAGAGGCTCCCTCGGCTCATTGCTATATGGTTGTTGTTGTTTAGCTCTAGATCAACCCTGATCAATAAGACCTATCATCAATGGCATTCCAGCCATGGCCATCACATCCTTTGAGACAGTTCATCTGGGACTGCATCATCCAATGTCTTTCCTTTTTTAAGATGGTAGGGTGTGATTTGAGGGAGATTTGGCTGTTATTTTTAGCAGCTCAAGTGACTATGTTGAGGCTCCCTTGGCTTATTAACATATCGTCGTATTCTTAGGAGAGGCATCTTACCTCAGAATCAGGTCAGTTCAAGTAAATATAGTTGCCATTCTTAATTCACTGTTAAACAGCTAGCATAAAGAATTGTATTTAGTTGTAAATTATTTGTTTTAACAATCCATGCATCAATCCTGTTTTATTTATTTGATAGTATAGGAAAACAAAATTGAACATACTAGAAAACTGTATAATTATATAAGGTATAATTCTTTTATTCTGTTATCGGTTTCAGTCATCGGACTGTAGCCATGCTAGGGCACTTGCTTCAAGAGTTTTTAATCAATTATTTCAGCCCTAATACTTTCTTATTTTATGTGAAACAGATTTCATATACCAATCATCATCAGTTTACGAAGGAACAATCAGATATGAAGTCAACAGTGAGAATATTTACCAACATTGAACCTCAGTTGATTCATTTACCTGAAAAAGAAGGCTACTGGTACGTGAAAATAGAAGATTATGTTGAAGAAAGACAACTTCATCTCTCCCTCTCTACATGTTTTCAATGACACAAATGCTGGATGTGTACCATCTTATGATTTAGGGAGTTTTGGAGAATTTTGCTATTTTCTTGAACAAGTCTCTTGACTCTACTTTTCTTGGTCCTGGGGAGATGAAAAAGATACCAGTAGATTGTAATATCCAAGAAACACCCCATAATTACCTTGATTATTTTAGTTGAGGAAAGAAAATTATGATTTTTTAAGATAAAAAAAAAAAAATAGATTATTGGTCTTCCTTCTTAAATAAAATAAAATGGATAAATATTTATTTATCACTTGCACTAGTACAATAAATTGAATTAATTGCCCTGACTTTTTATGATTGGTGGTACTTAATAATGTATATATAAAAAGTGTTATAGCCATAAATGCAAAGAGATGCCAGCAACAGATTTGAACTGGTGATCTATGAGCTGGTTGATAGTCCATTTCATCTGTACACTTTTGTTTATGGCAATTTTTACTGTCTACTTTCAATGTTTGTTAAGTGTATCTTAAACTCCAAGTCAGTCCTGATTAATCAGACCTATGATTAAAGGCATTCCAGCTATAAACATATCTTTTCATATATCTATGACTACATTGTCCGTGTCATTTCTTTTTTAAGAGAGTAGGATGTGATTTGATGGAGATTTGGCTGATATTTCTAGCAGGTTGAGTGATCACGTAGAGGTTCTCTCATTGAATCTTCTCATTTTGAAACTAAATAAGAAATAAGCCCAAATTTCCAACAAAGTTTAATTGCTCCCTTTTATTTATTTTATTTTATTTTTTAAAACTTTTTTATTGTATTGTGTTGTCTGAAAAGCCATTAAAAACTACATAAGACATTAACTCAAATAAAACTATTTAATTTTTTTAATTTTTATTTTAATAGGTATTGTGATATATGTCACTGTTACTCGTCTCCTGAAAACAAACACTGCAATAAATGTGGCAGTTGTACTTCAAAAGTAGGTTTTTGTTTTAATCTTTGATATTTTTAATTAACTAATTAAAATCAAGTAACCATATTTACATATCTTAACAGCACGGCCTTAGCCTGAAAGCTAGAATCAATAAAAGAGTATATAAAAATTCCAAACCTCATATTTATATGTTGCTCGCTGGCATGGCTTTTGTTAATTTAGATATTTGCATACTGTTAGAACATTTGTTTTGGCAGCTGGATGTCTTTTCTGCCTGATGTAGGAGTAAAACCTGTTGTCAGTCAGGCAGAATCAGGTGCCCAACAGTACAACATAATGGCGCTACAAGTAGTGAGATTCAACTCATGACCAGTCAGTAATTCAGCAACTTAACCTAACAGTGATTATGGTGCAATAGCCTTGTGTGTGTGTGTGTGTGTGAGGGGGAGAGAAATAGAAAGAGAGAGAACTTAATCAGTTATGTACCATTTCATATTGGTTACCAATGCATGTCACTATTTTCTGAAATCAATCAAAGAAGGAATTAAACCAATATTCTTTTACTACAGATTATTACCCACTTTATATAATATCTCTACTTGTGAACAAATTTTTTTAAAAATCAACTCCAAGATTCATTGTTATATATATATATTTTTTTATCAGGATGGCAAAACATATGTCCACTGTGATAAATGTGCAAGATGTGTGAAACCAAACAGAATCCACTGTGATATTTGCCAAATTTGTCAAACTAATGGACATCAGTGCAATGTGAAATCTATTAAATGTAAGTATGGAACTCAAAAACGAAAATTATTTAACTTCCCTATCATCCCAGAAAACTCTTTCTCAACAGCCTTTCATCTAGAGCTGTTGCATCATGTAAGATTTGAATTAAATTTTCTTCTATTAGATTACTGTTCTTCTATTAGATTACTTGGGTGGTACCATCTTATGTGGTAGACTTAACCGTGGGTGGTAAACTTAATCTTTGGTGGTAGACTTAATCTTTGTTGGTAGACTTAACCTTGGGTGGCAGACTTAACCTTGGGTGGCAGACTTAATCTGTCACCCAGTTTAACACTACCACCTGGCCCTTGAGTGTCTTTAGCGGAGTCCACTCTGTTGTAAGCATTCGGGCCAGGTCTCCGGTCTAAAGACACTTTCCTCCCTCCCTCCTGCCAGTCTCGGAGGCACTGAAAAAAGGGTGATGAGTAATGCCTTCCCTTCAGACTAAGCAGCAACAAAAAAAAGAAAACCGAAGAAGTTTTGAAAAAATGGGATTAGTATTAGCTAATTGCAGTATAAAAATAAATGGGTAAATATTTATATATTTCACATGCTAGTAGAATAAATAGTCAATTGCCTGATGTGTATGTGATCCACCAGCAGGTAATCAGCTGTATTGACAGCAGAAAGAGGGGGTGGGGGATATTCATATCTTTTGCCAAATGTGAAGTGAAGCAGTTACATCCAGGAACTGAAACAAGATTGCTGGCTTGGTTCATTATGAGCTTACCTCCTGCACTAATACATCTAATACATTTGCAAATTACAACTTACTATCAATCATAAAAGCACATTCCTGGTATTTTATTATAATACTATATTTTGTTTTCTCATTGCAGTTAAGTTAATTTACAAAAACTTATATTGCTAGTGTAATTTTTTTGATTTTCATTTTAAACCATTTGCATTTTAGGTGTTTCTCTGCTCAAATTTCAATTTGTTTCAATAAATATCAATAAAATATGTTGTGTATTTTGAAAAGTCTGCATCAATTTATTAATTTCCTCATGTATAAAATATTGCTATTCTGCTTTTTTAAACATTTTTTGTCTGGAATACATAGATTTCCTAATTGATAACTTCTGACTGATTTAAAACCTCAAATTATACAGAGAAATTGTTGAAAAGTAAAAGAAAGTAGAGAAAAATTAATATTTTTCTGAAGCTTAACTTTTAGAACATTTTAGCATCTTCATGTAATTGTAACTGCTGCAAGATATTAAAAAATGGGATATTTTCTATATCAAAATATGCAAATGAGATTTGTGGAAAGAGATTAAGTAAGATATTATTTTTTATATTAATTTTGTTACAAACTTCTCCATTTTTTAGCTGGATGTCATATTTGTGGAAACTTGACCCACAAAAGGAAAATGTGTCCTCAGAACCAAAGTAATATTTCAAATACAAGGTAAAACATTTTATGTATGTTGAAGGAAATTATTCACCAGATTGATTAGAGAATCAGTTTGTATCATTATTTATATAAACCTTATATGTAAATGTCTGAAATCCAGTTGGTTTTATATATTTACTTATTTATAAACATCAACTTCACGATCTTTATATTTTGTCCTACGCAAATAACTCACTTTACTATTCAAATGGTTTCTCCTAGTCACTTTGACACTGATAAACTATGTACTTATAATAATTCAGAGGTGAAGAAGTTCAGCTCATTCATTTCATATTTCATTTTTTTTTTATTGAATATATTTCAAATGATAGTAGCCACAGTTAGCTCCTCATTCCATATTTTTATTTCAACCTTGCATAAATTATCATATAATTAGTAACAGAATGCTCACTCTTTAGATTTGTCTTAAGACATTTCTCTTCAGAACAGGTACATAAGATACTATTAAAGTATCTCTAAGTTTTGTGGTGACAACTCAAAAGCTACTGTAATGTGATTTCTCTCTGATGAAATTATCTGTAGTATTAAAATAGGCAATTTATGATCAAGAATATTATTAAGCTATGATAAAAAGATTTGTAAACAGAATATTTATTAATGAAAATTAATTTAATTTTAAAATGTTTAAGCAAAAGGATTAGTTATTGTGTGTCAATATAAATATTATTATCAGAACATATGTCAACAGGGTATAATTCAGATATCAAGTTTTACTCCATTGGTGTAACTATTATTATAAAATTAAATCCTATTAAAATTAAATCCTACAAGAAAATTAAATCCTATTAAACAATACAATGTTGAATTTTGGTGGACAATTGTTTAAAACCGGTTAGTCTTTATATATCATTATAGATGGTAAATTTTACATGTGTCTTTAATAACTTGGCAATTTGGACACTGAGAAGGGTTAAAACATTTTTTAGAAAAGTTGTCCATTAGTTAAAAAGAAATAAAAGGAATACATAGAATAATAATAAATATATTCCTTATATTGTCCTCATCATCTAAGAAGGTTAATTTTATAAGGACAGCTATAAACTCTTCATTCCACGTCTTCCTTGTTTTACTTCTACCTTGCATATCACCAACTCACAGCGCTTTTTCACTTGATATGTGTTATAGATCCATATTATATATCTATATGAGTGCAGTTATCTCTCTTCAATATCACCTGACATCTTTTATACTTGGGTACATTCTTAAATTACTTGTACAAGAGAGCCTCTATGTGGTTGCTCAACCTGCCAGAAAAAGCCAAATTTTCCCCAAACCATACCCTACTGTCTTAAAATACCCTACTATCTTAAATTCATTGCAAAGTATATTTCCAGATTTTAAAGACTAACGATTACTACAGATACAAGGACCATTACAACAAAATATAGTAATAACAAAACTAAATACTACATACTGAACTACGGCTAATTTTCTATATAGCACATTACGGTCTTTACTAGAATGCCCCTCATATATGTGGTATAGTAGTAAATTCACTGACATAGTTATAGACCACACCCAGAAAAAAAAAGACAAATCCATATTTACCCTCTCTAATCACACATCCCTCATCCATCAAGTTTTGTACTTCCTCTGCCTCTTCTACTTCTCCAAACTGTCTAACTATGCTGCACCTACTTAAATGTTCATGCTACCACACCATTGATATACTGTCTTATTTCCTACAATAACTCCTACTAGAGCTCTCTCCCTTGAACTGTATATCTGTAAAATTTCTCTCTCCCAGCTAACTTGCAATAATGACAAGAATACCAAATAATGTTACAGCGAATTGGCAGACTCATTAGAGTATCAGCTAAAATGCTTTGCACTATGTAGTTACGGCTCTTTACGTTATGAGTTCAAATCCTGCCACGGTCAACTTTGCCTTTCATCCTTCTAGGGTCGATAAAATGAAGTACCAGTCAAGTACTGGGTCAATATAATCGACTTATCCCTCCCCCACAAATTTCTGCAGCGAATTGGCAGAGTCGTTAGCGCATCAGACAGAATGAATGCCTTGCAGTATTCGTTCCAGCTCGCTGCGCTCTGTGTTCAAATCCCACTGAGATCAACTTTGACTTTCATCCTTCCGGGGTCAATAAAATAAAGTACCAGTCAAGTACTGGAGTTGTTGGCCTTGTGCCTATGTTAGAAACTATTATTATTATTATTATCATCACTATTATTTTTATTACAATCCTTATTATTATCATTATTATTGTTATCCTCATCATTACTGTAAAGTCTCTAGAGATTGGAGTGTTTGAATTTACTTGTGCCATATTCCACACACGACATCTGTTAATTCTCCCACCCACCCGCCAACCCAGGCCATCATTTAACTGCGGTTAGACCACATACGATGAAGAAGAAAAACCCCCAAAAAAACAGAGACATTCTTTACACCAGAATATGAAGAAGAACACATCGGAAGGTGACAACCATACCTGAAGCAGTAATAAAAAAATATAAACAATATTATCACAGTCCAATATTTGTTGCTACTTAACAGTGACTAAGCTCATCCTAATCCCCATGCACCACATGGAAGCCAAACATACATTACTAAAATATGGTAGGCTATTCAATAGGAATTAAATGTAAATTATATTCTTTGTTATTGATAGAAACAATTATTATTATCATTATTTGTCTAAGAAAATGAAATGATGTCAATTGATTTTCTGTATAATCAATAATAATAATAATGATAATAATAATAATAATAATAATAATAACAATAACAACACAATTAAAGTCAAACAAATGAAATGCTCAGATTACTGATAATATTTAATTAATTATTATTACTATTTATTTATTTTTTTTGTCATAAAAGTTTTCCAAGTCACATCAACACAAAGTCTCAACATAGCCACACAACAAAGATATACTAACCCTCCTCGCTGCTTTAAATAACATTCCACTTTTCAACAGCATGCTAAGTATTCTATAAACTCCACATTTAACAAATATCTGACCTTTCGAGAATGATGCGTTTCTTCATCCAAAATGTCAAGTTGCTAAAAATCAGTAAAGTTTTAATTTCAATACTAATTGTAAAAGTTAATATCAGAATGAGAAACAACAACTTTAAATGTGATATAAAAAGAATTATGTTGCTTATTTCATATGAAAAATAGTGATAATGATTGAAATACTTTGTATAGAAAAGGCAAAGTAATTTCGTAAAAATAATTTAAACTATATGGGAGAATAACAATGTTCACAAGACTATTTCAAAATGTTAATATTTTTTAACTAAAATAAAAAATTAAAAAATTACAAAAAAAATTTAAATATTCCCTTTTATTTTAAACTTTCTTACATCTTCGACGACTATGCTGGAAATGTATTGAGCAAATATGGTTGAGATTCCTTTTGAAGAATTCCTTAGCTTGAGTTCACCTCCTGCATGGCATTGTGTAGGGTGGAAAAGTTTAACGAACTGGGAATCAACAAAAAAATACAGAGTATGTGGTAGCTGGTTACATATGTCAACTTCTGTTGTCTAACAACAATAACTGTCTCAAATGAGAAAGAATCCATAAAAGAATTCTTAAAAGAATTCTTAATTCAAAGATTCGGAATTACTGGTTCACTTAAAAAGTGTGTTTGTACGTTCAAACTGAGATCAACATTTATAAATTCATACACATTGTGTTTGGCAGCTATTGATGACTACTTTTTAAAATGTTTTGTGTTGTGCCCTCATATATATATATATATATGAACACAAACACACACATATATATATATATATATGAACAGATACACACACACACACATATATATACATATATATATATTCTTTTATTCTTTTACTTGTTTCAGTGATTGGACTGTGGCCATGCTGGGGCACCGCCTTGAAGGGTTTAGTCGATCAAATCAACCCCAGTACTTATTTTTTTAAAGTCTGGCACTTATTCTATCAGTCTCTTAGCCGAACCGCTAAGTTACGGGAGATAAACAAACACAAACACACAGACACACACACATATACATATATATATATATATATATATACGACGGGCTTCTACAGTTTCCGTCTACCAAATCCACTC
>JAOPJM010001291.1:35217891-35236300 GCA_027124095.1 Muusoctopus leioderma
CGTAAATAGCATGCAATACTACATCGAAGTTGAGTAATGAAAAAAAATTAGCGATCAGTAAAACAAAAGGAAAAGATCCAGCAGAGCTATATATAGGTTTAACGTGGATAAAACACAAATATTTTTTGCGAATAAACACTACCGGTAAAGACAGTTAAATATTTTCACGATACCTCACAGTAAATTACATGGCTGAAACATTTAGGTCTAGGTTAAACGTTTAGATAGCTTCATGCAAACAAAGTTTTAAATCAGACAATTAGAGACTAAGTGATTGTCAACGTAGATTATTTTAGGTAAGGCTCATTTTATTTGATATAAATATTAAGTTGATGTTTTTATATTCTCTTTTCTCAACTTCAGTGCTCAAAATCTCAGTATTATTTCAATTACCTGAGCCGTCATACACTTTGATCCTCTCAATACTTCATCAGTTAGAATTTTTCTATTTCTCTCTATATAATAGAAGTTATTCTTATCTACTCTATATTCTTCAAGCCAGCGGGACACTGACCCACATTTCACTCTTCCTTAACCTTTGCACACATCTACAAACAACCATACGCTCCTCATACCAGATTTACTTCTATGGCCAGTGACTTCAAAAATATCCTGCAATATGGACATGACACATACCAAAACAGTGACTACACTTATCAATGAAACACACCACTAAAAACTCTACTCACGAACAGCACACAACTAAAACCTTCAGAGCCTCTACAATTGGTAGGCCTCACAAGTGCTGATGATAATTCATCTGTTGTTGTTGTGTATCCCCAGGTCAACCTGGGTAAGCAGACCTATTGCACGTAGATAGTCGACCGAACGACTAGGTGTGATCCACAGATCCATAGCTCCAGATTTTAACTGCTATGAATTTCTGTGATGAATCTTTATCGTACAGCCGGTGTTCTACGCCATTTCTTTTCTGGCATATTAAATCCAGGACTGAATTGTCCAGTATATTCATCCATTTTTGAGACGGCAAGATGAAGTTTGGGAAAAATTCATGTCACTTCTACTACAACAACAGTTCTTACTCCCACGAACTAACACACTCTGTAGTACCACCCAGACGCAAGCCCAATTCAAACATCACCTGTGTTTCACTCCCCAAACCCTGTACTAAATACTTCGGCCAAATCATTTCTTCACAGAGCTACAACCTTCTGAATTTCCATCCCTGTCCACGCTTTCCCTACAGTAATCACCCAACGAAAGTTCAAACTGAACATTAACACAATCTTCCCCCACCAGTTTGGGATGGCTATGGGCACTACCCCTCTTCCACCTGCTAAACAATAAAATAGAAACTTACACTCCCTCTCATCTCCTTTATTATTCACTATTATTATAATTTTTCCTCACTCTCACTACTCCCAATGTATTTATCTAGAAACACCAGTAAACATTTCGTATCTTTTCCTCTAGAGTTACATAGCCCGATTGTTTTGAAAAATTCATCATAGATGTATTTTTGCATGCTAAATTTATAATAAAAAAGTTACGAACCTTTATAGATTGAAATTTTGGGTAATTTTAGCCAATCAGAAGCCAGAACGGAAATTACAATTGTCAGATGTTGCCATAGCAACAAAACTAATAGAAACCAGTTTGAGAAGTTTGTGGGAGAAATTGAAGTTAGGTTTAGGTTTTTCATTCTTTCATTGAATTCTATTTATTTATAAAAAAAACAACAAAAAAACAAGTGTTCGCGTCTCGAGCAAAATATAAAAAAAACATGGCGCCGTGGCAAAAAAAATGTTCGCTGTCTGCTGTCCATCAGATTGTCAACAAGGCGTTACGGTAATCGAGGCATCTGATTGGCTAAAATTACCCAAAATTTCAATCTTTAAAGGTTCTTAACTTTTTTATTATTAATTTGCCCCCAAAATTAATGTGATTTTCGTAATTAGCATGCAAAAGTGCATCTATGATGAATTTTTCAAAACAATCGGGCTATGTAACCCTACAGGAAAATATATCAAGTTTTAACATCCGGTAGGAGCCGGTTCCACACGGTAGCGCATCATCAAATTGATATGAATCATTGAATTATATATATGGTGAAGTGAATTATTTTTGTGTGAAAACACCTCGAGCACCTGTAAATTTCATAAGTTGCGAAAAAAACTTAGGTATTTTCTGCTCAATCATTACAGGATTTGGAACATTTGTTATAGGTGTTTAGAGTTCAAATATGGTGAATTGGCAGAAACGGTAGAGTACCGGACTCTACGTTTTACAATATTTGTCTACGGGATTTCCATTCTGGGAGAAAATTCTGCCATGGTTGTGTTTGCCTTTCATTCTTTAGAGGTTGATAAAATATGTACTAGGGTTAATGTAACCGATTATATATCTATCTTGTAAATGTATACGTCTTGTGCCAATGATAACGAAGACATCGCGAATGAGGATTTCAAACAGCTGTAGATGTCAAGTACTGTTCATAGCTTAATCACATAGCCACAGTTATATTTTTTTTTAACTTTGACATAACACCATAAATCTATACGGGGAAACTATATTTATAGGAGACGGCTATAGACGATTGAGTTTGTGCCATCATAGTTAATCTAGTGAGGAAAACATTTATTTAATAATACTTATGCGGTGAGGATAGGAAAACATTAGCTCAATGACTAATATTATTTTAATCTGATCTTGGTAAGCATAGATGACAACTCCGGACATATTTCGATTTTATTATACCTCCTCAGCCAAGCATAGCCTTCATCGTACTTGTCAAATTAGTGATAAGAGAACCCCTATATTGATGTACAATAATGTAAACGGATATGCGTCAACAATTATCGTCATGAGTTAACCGACTTCCAGTATATTGCTGGCACTTTATAGAACACGACGGAATCGAGCCAACGATGGAGTCTCTGTGTAGTCGCTCTACCTGCTGGAAATAGCAGCCAAATTTCCCTCAAAATCACACCTTACCATCTTAAAAATAGGGAATTACATATTTAATACTGTGGTCCTAGATACACTGTCTGAAAATAAAATGGGATGCAGTAGTGTAGCAAGGGTTCTCAGCGCCCGGACGCAAAGACATTTTTGGCATCCCCACCTTATCATGCATGATAGGCCAGAGGAAATGTTGCACTCCTTCACACCTGCACCCGCGGCAGACTTCCCCCTCTTCACCACTCTCTTGCTACACCTCTGTATGGGATATGCTCAGCTGGAACGCCTTTGACTATAGGTTTGCGCGATCAGGGCTAAAACCCAGGATAAACAACAGGATAAACTGGATTGAAAGGGAAATAAACCTTGGCGGGATTTGAGCTCAGAACGTAAAAGCAATGCCAGACATTTTGTCCAGCGTTCTATCAATTCTGCCATCGGCCGCCCTTATAGACAGAATCATTAATAACCGAGCCGTTCGAATTACTAAATGATCTTTTCTCCAGTTTTAGTAATTCGAACTAAAACCATTTGTTTCCACAAACGAGAAATGGCATGCTATATCGCCTACTGTATTGATAGTTGATAAAGGTTGGTAAGTAACCAGTAAGACGCAAAATAAATGTAACTGTTCGTGACCAGACTACTTCACACTGTCGCGTATTCTGATGTATTCTGATATATTATATATATATATATATATATATATATCAGAATAATGAGAATAAAGTAGGTGGAAGTGTCATTTAAGGTACATTACACTTTGGAATGCTGCTCACTCCCAAATCATGAGTGAACATTCGTAATTTTCTATCAAATACCATATCCCTAAATTGGTTGCAACTTGACCTCTTTTAAAATGTCAAGCATGTCACATTTAAGCAACTTACTTGAAAGACTATATGTTAACAAACTTTCAAGTGTAATTATGCCTATATACGTACACAGTAACGTCATGTTTACGATTCTGGTTTTCTTTTTTCATTTTGTCAAAAGAGATACACGAATAGATAACTCTATTAAACAATTGGAAGGAAACTAAAAGTTTGTATAATCTCAAATATACTATTGTACATAAATTATAAACCCATACGTTCTCTTTAGGAAATGAAACCATTAAGACTATTCTAACTTTTATCGCTGTATTCTAGGTATAATTAGCTATTACTAAGCAAAGCAAATTGTTGTTGTTGTTATTGTTTAGCCCCATGTTTGCCCTGATTGAGCAGTCAAACCTATGATCGAGGTCATTCCAGGCGTGACTATCCCGTATTTTAGAAAATGATGTAGTGTATCTAAGTTTACATTATTTAATGTGTCCTTCCTTTTTAAGACGATAGAGAGATTTTGCTGCTATTTCCAGTACGTCGAGCGATGACATGGTGTTTCTCTGGTTGGCTCCTAAAAAAGCAATGGTAGATGGTAGTAGTAAATGCTTTTTCTATAAAACTGATAAAGTAGGCGAAACGGAGTCAAACATTAGCTGTGTTTATTTTCACTCTGACTATTAGTTGTAGTCGATATCCATTAAAGGATTATCTTTATTGTTTTCATATTAGCATTCTGATACTTACGTCTTTTCTAATAGCAGTAGCGATGTCAAGTGAAAGGAAATCGCTCTTAGCGGAGCGCAAACAGTGATCCGTCAATTTAACTCCTGGTCCGCCCATTTGCTCAGGATTTCCATGACTACATCTCGATAGAATTAATTCAGTCAACGACTGTTGAATTGTTCTTAATGTCGTGCTCATGATCGATCCTTTCTCGCAACAACTCCGAGATGAGCCTATATCTGATCACTTTTTGTCCATCATCCCCAGTCTCATCGACCGATGAGTTGGCAACCTTACGGACATCCAAAATATGACGCGTAATTTCGTCAACTAAAATGTTATTCTTGGAAGTAACAGCCGTCATTCTTCCTTTCCCAATTGAGAGGTGCAGCATGCATTGGGTGGCTTCACCCAAACCTCATCCCCAATCTGGACGGATGCAGGTCCTTCCTCTTCCCCAACAGCACATCAGCGCTGTATGTGGATGTCTCCCCCCATACCCGAATACTGCTCTCCGCGGCACCGACTCCTCGGCCTGCCCTGACCTGGGTGACATGTTTCACCAGAACACTGCCTCCATCGAGAAGACGTGCCCTTTCGGCCATAGCCTTAATTGTTCGATGGTGTCTTTCTACGATTCCATTCCCGTTCGGTCTATATGCAGCTGTAAAGTAGCGCCGGATGTTCCACCTATCCACTATGTCTTTTAGCGATTCCGACCGAAATGCAGTAATGTTGTCCATCAACACTTCATCTACTTGGCCCCTCTCCAAAAATGTTTCATTGAGCACCCTGCAATTTCAACCGCAGTCTCCATCTTGATTTCTCTCCATATAGCAACTTGACCGGGTCCGTAGTCACTCATACTGAGATACACTCCTTGCCGATAGTGTGTCACATCTACTGCCAGTCTCTTCCAGTTGTCTCCAACCCGAATTCTCCCTGTCTCATGTACCCTCGGCGTGAGGTCAATCGACTGACACCTGTCACAACTCGCAACTACCCTCTGAACACTTTGTCTGGTGACACCAGGGTCAACTTTTCTGGCTAGAAATCGGGACCTATCTACCCCCATATGGTGCAACCTCTTCAACTCCAGGTTTCCCAAACAGCATACCACACCTACTCCACTCTCTGAATCCTCTGGCACCTCCAGCCACGTTTTCCTCACCTGGAGAACGTCCGCTTTATTCTTTCTTCTCTGGGGGTACAAAAGTTACATGTAGCTTCAGATCAAATTCGGCAATTAACTTGGTCAGGATTCCTAACCGTCGCATAATGATCATCTATGCAGCTCCTTTCGTTCGAACCCTCTTCTCATTGGTGATCACTGATCTCACCCATCCAAGCACAGTAGCCGAATCTGTCCGGATTTCGATGTCACGCAACCTCCACCTCAAAGCCAAATTCACGCCTTTTAATACAGCATCTAACTCGGCTACGTTGATGTGGTTGCAGTCATCCTTCTTCCTAAGCCAGGCCGCATCTTCTGCCTCAACATTGCCTATCTCCAAAACAACCCCAATTGCTATACTACTCGCGTCACACCATATGACCCCCTTCTCCGGCTTAGGCACATACCAGTTCCCTCTCACTGTGTATTCTCCCCTCACCCTTTTCACAATGTCTCTCATCATGGCATCTGTCCTATGCCCCACATTTTCTCAGCTTACTCCATCAGCTCTCCTCTTAACATGGCTACACGCCGTTCGAAGCCATCCCGCAATGGGGTAGTGGCTTACCAGCCTCCCGCACATCGAGAACAGTTCCCGTCTGCTCAGGTCATCCTTCAATTTCCCTCTGAAATACCAACTTTCCTGCCCTGTTCTTTTTCAGCCTTAGTCCTAACGCGTCTCCTCTTTCCATCGACTCTGGTGGCTTCGCAGTCAGCCTAAACTTCTCAGATGACGTATGACTTCCGTCGCTGTCACCACTGTCTAATCCACCAGAATGTCATCTATGTAGGAATTGGTGGCCCCTTTGACCCTGTCCTTTTTTCTCAAGATTGTCTTGAGGACTGTCGCCATAATCTTTGGCACAGAGTTCAGTTCAAAACCCAGCCTAGTCGGACAGTACACCTTGCCCTTGTATCTCACCAGCTGATACTTCCACAATTTCTGAGTCACACGAAGCTGTAGATAGTCTGACATCAAATCGACAATCGTAGACTCCTCCGTCTATGTGTGTGGGGAGACTCTCGCAAGGTCTCCCCACACACAACTGTTGCTTCACCACCCGTGTGATATTCCACATGATCATTTAATTCTCGAAAGTCTAATATTGGCCGGACCTTGTTTTTCATAGATTGAACCACTGCCATATTCTACCGCCTCCCCCCAAGGAATCAGAAAACCCTCCTCGATCTATCTTTCCACTTTCCTGTTAACCTCGACTCTCACCCCACTTTTTAAAGAATCTTCGTAGAAGCCCACCTTATTCTTCATTACAGGAGGCTCTCCCTTCCAGAACCACTCGACTTTCCAGTGCTTACCGTTAAACTCCTTGTCCTCAATTTGGCAAGAGACATCCCCTTCTCCAGAGATCTCTTCGACAATTCCACAGTCCCTACTATTTTGTTGCACGCTCACAGGACATTGCACCATCCCAAACTCTACCCCATCATCATTGACCGTAACGCCTTCTAGTCAGCCAATCACATCTATACCCATCACCACATTGATACCATCAACAATGTAGTTGATCACGATTGCCCGAACCTTCAGTCATGTCCCACATACCTTCAACTCTACAGTACTGGTACCTCTACACCCCACCTCTCGTCCGTCGACCGCCTTGATGATGCTCATCTCGCTCCAGCTATCCACCAGTCTCTGAGTCACTAGGGGGTTTGTGCATCCCGTATCAACGACCCTCCCCCTCATACCAGAACTTCCACCGCCAACGGTGAACGCAGAAGCGCCTTTACTTGGTTGAAGGAGTAACCAGCGGCGCAGTATCCCTCCCCCCCCACCTCTGACCGTTTCCTAAGATACAGTAGTTTGCTATGTAACCTGCCTGGTTGCACCGGTAGCAGATCAGTTCCGGCTTAGGCTCGTTGCAGTCTTTGACTATATGCGGTCCTCGACACCTAAAACACTGCCCCTTGAACGCTCGCACCTGCCCCCGTCCCCCTCTCGACTCGTTACTACCTATGGGTTGCCGTCTCGTTTCATCCGGTCCCATGCTGGCTACTGCTGCTAGATTTTGGGGTTTGTGCACAGTCCGTACTCTAGCCTTTGACACTAAATCTCCCACTGCCATGGTGCCAATGTCCGGCAACTGCTGCAGCCTTGCTGAAATGTGATCAGGGAAGCCGGTCACAAAGCTAAGCTTAACTAGTCTCTCTAATCCCTCTCCATTGAATTCAGCCAACCTTCTAATCTCGTTAGCATACACATCCACCTGTTTCCCGTTCCATGTCATGCTTCCTAGCTTGCCGTAGGCCATGAATGCCTCCTCGGTGGAAACTTCTTTCAGCCTGGTTTCTATCTGTACTGCATCTAGTTGGTCTTCCTCTGTCATTTCCAAATACAAAGCTAGTGCGTCTCCTTCCAGATATAACGGTATGAAGCTCGCGATGTCTCCAATCTCATGCAATTTAGCTAACAGTGTCATTTTTACAGCCATGAAATTACGTCTTTTTCGCCATTACAGGACCTCACGACCTCACTACCAATCCTAACTTTGTTCGACACGTTTGTCTTAGAATCTATCATCGAAGTACTTCTACTGTTCACCGAAATAGCTTGTAAGCAAAACAGGCAAATTGATAAAACAAAGACGAAACTTACCTCAGATTAAGGACGATCTAACCAAAATAGGTTTAAGGGCTCACACACGGATAAAACAACAAAAAGGATTCAACTTACGTTCAGTTCACTTACTCACACGCCGAGTCTTCGCGCTGCTCTTGATGGCCACCAAAAACTCACAACTCGACTCCTTTTAACACGTCTTTCACACCAAGCACACGATCACACCTCGTAGATTCCGATCGACTCCAGTACGTGTAACTCGCCAACTCACCCCACGTGCAGATCGCGTCACTTACGCTGCCGACTTATCCCCCTTGCCATGTATGTCGCTTATGTCACAGGACCTATTAACTTTGATAACAATAACCAGTAGATAATACTATCCATGATTATAATAAGCACCCGCCAATACTGGCTTCTCAAAACAGTTTTGAAAAGTTAGTATCGGCGAAACTTCGTAATAAACATTCACCATTGATAATAAATATTATTTTGATTCTACAAGCAGTATTGAGTCGTTTATTTAGAGCATGTTTAGTGTACTCGAGTACACAAACCCATAAAACAAGACAGTACATGTGTGTGTGTGTGTGCGCGCGCGCTTGTAAATACTACTGAATAAAAAATACAAATGTGTGTGCAGTGATGGAAATGGGTTTTAGGAAGTAGGGGTACGCTAAGGTCCACGAGGCTGATGTTGGGAAGGCGGTGGGGGTAGACGCTATACGCCTCTATAATTAGACATAAACTGGAAACAGAGAAGATGGGGGGACGCCTCCCCCCTCGCCTACCCCACCATTTCCATCAATGAATGTGTGTATCTACCATGTCACATATATAATAGTTTTTATATTTGTTCACAGGTGCACGGAGTTACAACCCACTCAACCTTTTTATATTCCTATAGATGTGTGTGTATATATTATATAAGTAAATATTTTTACATAATATCTCATATTGATAAGGCCCATTTATCAACAATTTAGTTTATTAATGCCTACTGTCTTCTCTGAGTATTTACTCACGGCACATGCCTGATTACAATATACCATCCCCCATTTCATCATACCTATGTAGCAAACCTTTTTAAACGTAAATAAAGAATCCTATGTTTGACCTTCTTATCATAGGAATTAATTTATTATAACTATTAAATTTACAAAACAGAATAAGATTATGTGCCGAAAGGACAAGATTTCTAACGTTTCAAGCAGGGCTCTTCGTCGAAACAATTTTTTTCTTCTACGAAGGGCCCTGTCAGAAACGCTAGAATCCTTTCTTTTAACTCTTACGCCATACAAATTTATTCCGTTTTAAGAACCTTATTGAAATGATTCTTGCCATCACAAAGCACCACTAGTTTCTTCGGATTTTAGTGTTTTGCTTTATTATATTTATTTCTGTATTACAATTATCATCCCGGCAATTGTTGCATGTACTGAAGGGGCTCGAACTAACCCTTTTCCCCCAGTCAGTAATGAAAGTAAACGAAAAAAAAGAAAAAGAAAAATATCTTTGACTTCTGGTTTACACCCAACTGGGGAAACAATATATATAATTTAAAAGAACCAAAATGTCTTTATTCAATTAGAATTCTTTTGATTATAAATAAATTAAGTCAACTAGTATAAATAGTAACAGAGTTGTGTATGTTTCAGTGAAAGGCTATGTCAGAAACATTCTCTTGTTTTGACGAAGGGTCCTGTCTGAGGCATTAAGGAGATAACAAGTAAAATAAATTACGAAGAAAAGGAGGAAATACGTTTTAGACATCAAAATTAAAAACCTTCACTCGATTCTTACCCAGATAATACCATCTGGGTAAATTTATACAGGAGGAAATGAAAGTGTGTGACGTTAATGCATTTTTCAAATGCGTTAAATTGAGTGAATTAGCTTCAACCACTAATCGATATTGTCTCTGGGATTTGGCTCACCGATAGCTTACCTCTAGCTCCACAACACCTGGCCATATGATTCATGATCCATAATTTAAAATAGAAATTACTTCAAAGTTTATTTAGATTAATTTTAAAAACCTATTGCAAACTCAACATTTCCCTTTAAAATAATATTGTACTCTTCGGAAATCGACGAGAACAATATTATTTTAAAGGAAATAATGCTATTCTTATATTAAACAGAAAATTCCATTATTTTCTCAGTCAATGTTTATACTGTCTCACAAATCATCACCAAGGAGATATTTATCTGTGTATTGATCTATGCTACCTCTATTGTTATTGAAGCTGTTACTGGTGTTGCTGCTTTTTATGCTCTGTTATATTCAAGCTGATTTATGAGCTGTATTCATTTTAA
This sequence comes from Muusoctopus leioderma, assembly GCA_027124095.1. Classification (NCBI taxonomy): domain Eukaryota; kingdom Metazoa; phylum Mollusca; class Cephalopoda; order Octopoda; family Octopodidae; genus Muusoctopus; species Muusoctopus leioderma. The sequence continues at coordinate 35,228,444 of JAOPJM010001291.1, forward strand.
TTCATTTCGGACAGACAAATTCAACATACGGTCCAAATGAGTCAGACTTGTTAACTTTTTCAATCAATCGAAATACAATAGGACATCATCAACTTTTAACGATTAAAAGAGATTTATCAGCGAGGCATATGAACTAATCAGAAAATATAGAGATTAAATTATTAATTAATTTAGTCATTAATTTATGTCTGACTCGTGGTTCACTAGTTAAAGTGAACTTGAGCTAACAAATTGGCGGGTCTGAGAGTTTAAATTATACATCTATCTGGAGCCGATACATTCAATTTCGGAAGTATATTGATTTCTTCTTATATTGATAAAAGACCTCATATTTACAAAAGATTGGAAATGAGATGTTGTGACGTCCATGCCTTTTCCGATGACATTACCGACGTTAGTGAAATTAAATAATATCAACTGAAAAACGGAACACACTTTACCTATTTCTCTACAGCCTACGCGTTTTTATATTGGTTATTTGTTGTTTAGCCCAGATTAACACTGATTCAGCATACCTATCATCCAAGGTGTGCCAGCCGTAATTATTCTGTCTTATAGTGCATCCAGGACCTAAATATCAAATGTGTACTTCCCTCTTTAAGATGGCAGCGCGCTTTAAGATGGCAGCGTGTGATTTGAGGTCCCACCGAAGTCAACGTTGTCTTTCATCTTTTCAGGGTAGATAAATAAAGTACCAGTCTAAGGCGGTGAACTGGCGGGACCGTTAGAGCGCCTTACAGTATTTTATTCGGCTCTTTGCGTTTTGAGTTCGAATCCTACAGTGGCCTACTTGGGTGACAGACTTAACCCTCACCCGGTTTAACATCACCACCTGGCCCTTGGTTGCCTTTAGCGGAGTCCACTCTGTTGAAAGCATTCGGAATAGGTCTCCGGTTTGAGGATAGCTTCCTCCTGCCTTCCCACCAATCTCAGAGGCCCTGAAAAAAAGGGTGGTGAGCACTGCCCTGCTCTCCTGACTAAACAATTAAAAAAAGTCGAGCGGCTGTTTAAAGGCTTCCTAGTTACTTCTTTCACAAGATACAAAAGGTTCCATACATTAGGGCAGGGGTCGGGTACCTGCAGCTCCGGCGCCGCATGCAGCTGGTTTAGCTTATCTCGAGTGTCTCTTAAGCGCTCTGAATTATTTTAGATTTCATCTTTTTTATTTATCTATTATTTCTACGACTTATGACCCGGACGCTGAAGCAATTTGATATACAAGATTCGAAGCCAAAAATCGCATTGAGTAAGAAAAAAGTTGCTAAATTCATGTTTTCTTGTATGTATTTTTGTTTATAATAAATTATGCGGCTCCGATAGTCTCAATTATTATTTATTTATTTAGCTAAAAATGTCTCTTCAGATTGGAAAGGTTCCCGAGCCCTGCCTTAGGTGAAGGGTAAAATTGGATATTGTGATCTTGCCTTTTCTAATGGAATTAGCGGTGTAAATAAAATGTAATGATTTCAACCGGGAATTAAAATAGTATTGTTGTCCTAGTTTATCATTAGCTTGCGCCTTTTGCTCTAAAACAGTATAAACTACTACCCAGTTTACAATCATTCTTTTTATTAAGCACAATGACAAAAATGTACAGAGAAGGTGATAGAGATTGTGGGATGGCCACGTCTATTTTTTTCAAAGTAAGTGGAATCGGAAACTTGTCGCGAACTCGGCTCGCCAAAAGTCTGCCGTTTGCTCTATCTACTGTGTTCGTCCAATTTGGATTAGATTTTTTTTTTCTTCTTTTCTTCGGGCGTCGCCAATACGACTACATTCCTTACGTGTCGTCATTATACCTACGTGCCAATCGGTCTCTATCTATGATTATTCATCTTTTTATTTTGCCTTTTTGTTTTATTTTCCCATCTTTTTGTTTTATCTTTCTTCTATCTTTTTCATTTGTTTTGTTTTTATGTTTATTTTGTTAGTATTTTTCGGAGCATCAACAACATTTTTTTCTTTTGTGTCAGTTACTTGGTATACAGTTATTATTATTGTGTCACCTAAAAATAATTGCAGTTTTATTTATATTTTCTCACTGCACTTTGTTCAACAAGATACGTTAGTTTTTCCACAATATTTTCATTATAACAATGCAACTTTGTTGTTTACAACCTTTCTACTATTGAGATACAAATTTAGATTTTAAAAGCGGATAAGTTGCCGAGCAAGTTGGAAATTACAGCTAGTTTCAAATGTTTACAAATGTGAAGTTTATAACATTTAGCAGGGCCAAGCATGGTTTTAATTCAGGAAGACGTCGACATGTGAGTTCTTTTAATAAAAGGAATATAGTGCAGTCGTAACGTTAACCTTGAGAAAAGTAAATTGTAATCGAAGGAAAAAGCAATATTAATCAGTGACTAAATATTATTTTAATTATTTCAGCAAATACGGGAGACAACTCTGGACATGTTTCGATTTTATTACGACCATCACCAGCGAAGAACAGACTTCACCGTACATGCCGAGGGGAGAATCACTAAGTAGACGTACAAGATTGTACAATAGTAGGTATTAAAAAATGCAATTGTTTATATAATAAATTACACAGAGGCGCCATCCGTATGAAAAACAATAGTTCTCTAGACAATTCTAGTTTTCTACGCCTACAAGTGTACATTCTTGTACATATACTTAATGATTCTCCCATCACTAACTCAGCAAGTACGACGAAATATATGCTTCACTGAGGATGGTCATAAATGTTTCTACCACAGACACAAGGCCAGAAATTTGCGGGGAGGGGAACAGTCGATTATATCGACCCAGTACTTGACTGGTAGTATATTTATCGACCCCGGAGGGATGAAAGGCAAAGTTGACCTCGGCTGGATTTGCACCGAGAACGTAAATAACCGGAACAAATACTGCAAGGCACTTTGTCCGATGCTCTAACAATTCTGCCAATCTTGAGGATGGTCATAATAATACCGAAACATGTCCGAGGTTATCTCCCGTACTGACCGAAAGAATTAAAATAATATTAGTGAATTACAAATATTTTTTTCCCTACCCGCGTAATTATTTCCAATTAGTTTTTTAATGTTCCATGCATTAAATATGGTAACACTAACCTAACTATATTTTTTCATGCGGATCATGTCTCTGTGTAAATAAGTAGCAGTCAAGTACTGGAGTCGACAATGTCAACTATAGCTCTTCCCTAAACATTTGGGTTTGTGCTAATGCAAGAAATCAATATTCTTAATTGGGATAAACGTCGCAATTTTCTTTTTTTTTTCTCTCTCTCTCCCTCACCCCACGCTATATAAGGGTAGTGAAGGACTGTTGCAGCAGAGCGTCGGGAATTTATTTGCTAACAGTAGGCGAAAGTATGTTACCAAATATGGCTTAGTTGTGAAGTACTGATGCCGAATCCGAATTGGTTTTGCTATCCAGTACATTTACAACTCAGAATATTGCTGTTTTTTACCAGGCACAAAATAGATTTTTAAAAAAGAAAAAAATGGAACATAGTGACATTCATGCCATTTCCAAGAGCGTAAAAGGGTGAACATACGTCAAGTGAGAATCAAAATCAGGTCTTGTTTTCGACTCTTATAAGCCAACTGCTTATCTCTTAGTCAACAACGCTCACCACTGATTGTGACGAATGTTTGTGATGATGTTTCTGACTAAGCTCAAAAGTTTCTAGTATTTTAGAAATGGGAGTGTGACGTTCACGCTTTTCTCATAAGTGAAGTGAAATAGCTTCAAAAATGAATCGAAGCTGGATCCAAATGAGGATCGTGTTTACATTGCTCGCCTAAAAAGAATAAGGGGAGGACTCTAGATGAGATTGTATGATGTTGATATCTTTCTCAAGGGGATTATCAGTAAAACTCAGGGTAATTGATTTTAACAGGGAAATTTAGCTCTATTATTTGTATATATAGGAGTTCGTTTACAAAGAAATCTTACTTTGGCTCAAGACTACAAAATTTTCAAGGCAAGATTATAGTCGATTCAATCGACATCATTACCACTATCCACCAGAGTGATGAAAAAACAAAGTCAACTTCAGCGGGTGTGAATTCAGAACATCGAAAAACGATAAGTAATCCTGTAAAGCATTTAGTTAAACGTGCTGCCCCTTCTGTCACTCTATACCGTATTTTACCTTTAAAAAATTACAATAATGATTCGAGCCAACAAGAGATCCTCTACGTCAAGGGTGGGACACTGTTTCAGTACCAAGGCTGAATTGCAAGTGTATAAGAACCTGTGGGAGCATGTGCTGAGGAAAATAAAGAATCTTTAATTTCACAAATTCAGAGGTAAGCAACTAATATTAAATTACTGTTTTAGTCTTAAGGCTTAAATAGTTCTTTACATGTGGATTTTTAGAGACTTCATCGACAGGTGGCTTCAAATTTGAATGCAGGTGAGGGATTCCCCACCCCTGCTCTACGTGGTCGCTCGACCTCCAAGAAATAGCGGCCAAATCTCCTTCAAATCACACTCTACAGTCTAAAAAATTGGATGAAGTATTGCTAGATACACTTTATCTGGAAAAACAGACAGGATGGTCATGGCTGCTCGATTAGGACTGACTTGGGGCTAAACAGTAACAATACCAACAACAATAATGATTCCTAACATTTTCACAAGGCCACACATTTGGGGGGAGGGATATAGTCTATTTAATCGCCCGCGGTACTTATTGGGTACATATTTTATCGATGCCGAAAGGATGAAAGTCAAAATCGACTTCAGCAAGATTTGAACTCATGACGTAAAGGGACGTAACTAAATGCAGCAACACATTTTGTAAGTTTCTCTAACAACTCTGCCATCCACCACCCTTGACAAATAATTTCTAACATATCCATAAGGCAACGCATTTTGGGGAAGGAGTGTAGTCGATTTAATCGAACCTAGTACATGACTAGTTCTTATTTTATCGACCCTGAAAGTTGACCTCAGCGAGATTTGAAGTAAAAACTCATAACTAAATACCGCAATTTACATTTGTCCGTTGTTTTACTGATTCTGCCATTCTACCATCTTTCCAAATTAAGAATATTAAAACTCCAGCACTGCAATCCATGTTTCTGCCCTTGACCACTCTTTTCCGACAACAACAACGGCAATAATAATAATTGTTTCTAGCATTGGTACACAGCCAGACATTTAGAAGGAGTTAATCGATTAAATCGACTCCAGTCTTTGACTGGTACTTTATTTTATCAACCCGGAAGGATGAAAGGCAAAGTTGACCTCGGCGGGATTTGAATTCAGAACGTAAAGAGCCGTAACTAAATACCGCAAGGTATTTTGACGCTCTACCGATTCTGCCGGCCTCTCCACTCTCACCTTTCTCTCCAAGAGGAACTTGAAGTTGATGACGGCTTGGCCGAAGAGGAAAGTGTTTGTCTTCAGTCATTTCAATCTTCTCCACAATACAATCTCTTTCGCCATGGCCACAAGACAGAGGTGCCTACAGAATGTATACCGAACCGGCACCCCCACCCAGGTAGCACTGCCAGGCCAAAGATTTCTGGAAGTTCTCTATAGGTACTGGGCTGAAAGTCTTCCGGAATGATCTTCGTCAACACCTAGTCTCCCGGAGAACGTCGTCACACTTGCCCACCACTAATCCACTATAGAATATGAGAGTTAATATACCACCTGCCGCGTTCCCTAACTGGTAGAAAACTGAGCGTCTGACGTCTTCACTTGACCCAATATTGCATATCCGTCAAAGAGACGAGCTGCGGCAAAACGCGTCTCACAAACGGTGACCTCACATTCTCACCATCTTGGAATATCTGTAGGTGCCGGAGCTTCAGCGCATGCCTGCACATCATCAGGGGGTGTTGGCAGTAGATGAATCTTCTTACCCGTGGAACGCGTCCCTCCCACAAGAAGCGAAAAGCAGACGCTCCAGTCTGGTCATATCAAAACTGGGGCAAGACACATCGGTGAGACGATAATAAATAACGGAGGTGATGTATGCGTTCACCACCTCTGCCCGACCTTTCATGAATAGCTTCCTCTTAGCCCATTTCTGGGTGAGACTGGCTACCCTGCTCGTAACTTCGTCCCAGTCCCTATCCACCTGGAAGTCTGGCATGAACTAGACTCCAAGCATCTTAACAGAACTCTCGGTTCAGTGTCCCACGACGTTAGCTGGCATAGACTTGCCTCTCTAGGTGCCGGGTTTAATAATAATAATAATATTTCTAATATTGGCACAAGGCCAGAAATTTAAGGTAGGGGTAAATCGATTAAATCTACCCCAGTACTTAACTAGTACTTAATTTTATTGACCCTAGAAGAATGAAAGGCAAAGTTGTCTTCGGCAGGATTTGAACCCAGAACGTAAAGAGCGGAAACAAATACCGCAAGGCATTTTGTCCAACGTTCTGAAGAGTCTACCAATCACCACCCTCTTTTTTTTTATTGGCCACAAGGGCCCAAGACGGAGGTTTCCATCGAGTAAAAAGGAAAGTAACAACAATATAACAATATATCAAACAAAAGGTCCCAATAGGGGTGACAGTCACATAGGGCCAATCGAGGAATCCCACAAATCCAGGATTACCGACAAACCAAGGGTAAGGGCCCTCTCCCAGCTGTCTTTCCCGGCCTACAGGCACATGCTGAATGTAGACTCATTCACTCAGGCCATGCTCGCCGCTCTCACCCACCTTTCAACAAATTTACTGGAGGGCAGCACCTCCATCGCTACCCTCACCTTCCTCTCTAATTGGAACTTGATAGCCACCAGAGGGAGGAAAACTTCTTGCCCTTCTCGACCAAAGGAATGCGGCGGGGTAATCATCACGATGGACTCGGCCAATAGCCGGTCCGTCCTACACGCGACAAGTCAGCAATGCTCGGGCACTGAACGAGAGCGTGCAGAACGGTTTCGTCAGCGTGCAGAACGGTTTCGTCGCTCTGCACACATCTCGGACAGACCAACTAGTCGCAGCGATTTTACCCGCACACAGCGGCTGAACACGTCCGCCACTTCGTCTGCTGAAATCAGCATTTCAGTCAAGAATCGCGGCAGACCGTCGAAGTAGTCATCGATGTCTACCGTCTCCAGTCTGACGCTCCTTGCGAATAGTTCGGCAAAGTGCTGCTAGAAAACCGCACACATCTGCTTGATATCGGATAGCACGTGCCTCTCTGCTGTCCGTCAGAGATCGAAATGTGCTTTGTTGCCCAACAAAAATATGTATATGGATGCCATTTTAAGGCAAAAACTACAAATCAATTATGTAACCTACAGAAACACAAAATTCCCTGGTGATCAGAGCGAATGCAGTAATAATAATAAGAGTTGTTTCCAACAAAGACACAAAGCCAGAAATTCTGTAACCTACAGGAACACAAAATTCCCTGGTGATCAGAGCGAATGCAGTAATAATAATAAGAAGAGTTGTTTCCAAAGCCAGAAATTTGGCGGGATGGGTTAGTCGATTAAATCAATCGCAGTACTTAACGAATATTTTATTTTATCGCCCCCGTAACGATGAAAGGCAAAGTTGGCCTCGGCGGTCTGTGTGTCTTGAAACAACGTCGCCATTTCTCAACTAATCTGTACCAAATTTTGCACGAAAATCCAAATGAATCCCAGAATATTCTATGAACAAAAAATAAAACAAAAAAACGGGTCCAATGTTCCATTGGAGTAAAACAGATGAGTAAAGAAAAGCGATAAAGAAAGATTAAGAGTCGTAATGGTAGTGGGAGAAAAATGTAAACCACAGCCGTGTTAGTGGGAGGATGTAAACACATTCAAACACTCGGGCATTATACTATATATATATATATATATATATATATATATATATAGGCGATTTTCTATTTGCCGACCCACAAAATGAAAGTAACTTAATT